>CAUYSK010038533.1:0-29540 GCA_963575035.1 Avahi laniger
CCATAAGAAGATCTAGGATGGCCGGGTGTGGTGGCTCACGCCTGTAATCCTAACTCTCTGGGAGGCCAAGGTGGGTGGATTGTTTGAGCTCAGGAGTTCGAAACCAGCCTGAGCAAGAGCGAGACCCCATCTCTACTAAAATTAGAAAGAAATTAATTGGACAACTAAAAAATATATAGAAAAAATTAGCCGGGCATGGTGGCGCATGCCTGTAGTCCCAGCTACTCAGGAGGCTGAGGCAGGAGGATCGCCTGAGCTCAGGAGTTTGAGGTTGCTGTGAGCCAGGCTGACGCCACGGCACTCACTCTAGCCCAGGCAAAAGAGTGAGACTCTGTCTCAAAAAAAAAGAAGATCTAGGAAATATTATTTTCACTAAGGTATTGATAAAGACTTCAGTGAGAGGAGCATTTCTAAAAGGCTCTGTGACTGGCTCCATTGTAAGCCAGGTCTGACTGTAGGGAATGTCACCAGTGAGACGGGCTCCCTGATTTCAAAAAAGAATGATGAAATTCCACAATGGTAGAGGCCAAGCTGCAGCACTTAATCATCAAAGGCAAGGTGAGTGCATCAACCATTCAGGGAAACAGAGATGAGCCAGGAATTAGAAATTTTTGACCTGTAGAGATCTTTAGTGGTGGCTAATTGATCATAGTGTCCCTAGGAATGATACAGACAGACTGCTTACTAGAGTATTGCTTGATTTACATCATAGGAAAAACTCTAAGACTGCCAGCAAGAAACATGACTTGGGTTGCCAAAGTGGAGAATTATAGTCTTTTACCCAGTTTCCAGACTTAAGTCTGTTTGCCAACCCAGAGTCCCTTGACTGCAGAGAAGTCCTAGTCTTGAGGAAAGGCATTATACTGTTGCTGCAAGTATCCTCGTTTGCCGACTATATGATCTTCTATCTAGAGAAAACTAAAGACTCCACACACACCAAAGAAAGGACATCTGAATTGAGAATCTGAAGATCTGGATTGATGTTTGACATTTGCTATTGATTTCTCAGTGACTGTGGACAGATATCTGAGCCTCAGTTTAATTATCTATGATATAATAATAATTAAAGCTATGCCACTTACCAGAGATCAAAATAACAAAATTTATGTGGGGCATCATTAACTATAAAACATATCACTCTGAAGACAGTCGTTATTTTTGTTTTTGCTTTTATTGTTTTTAATAGGTGGCCGTAAGGCAGCCAGATAAAGCTATTTTAAAAACAAGAAAGGTCTAATGTACAGAGATGCCTGCTTTTCACGTGCAGATGTGTATGTGTCCTTCATTTTTTTTTAGGCTGGTCTATAGAGGCCTACTGAACACATAAGATGATGATAATTCAAAGCTGGAGAGGTATCTCTGTTTCTAAATTGGGAATACATGCCTGACTGATTCCAATATTAATCATCAAATTCAGTAGAAACTGGAGACTGTTCCAATCCCAAATATGCTTTAAAAGAATGAGTTAAAATGTCAAATAAAAATAGTCTGGTAGACCCAGATTTTGCTTTTACTATATATATTTATCTCTTTTATATTAATAAAGCCTATGCATTATGGCCAATTATTCATTAGTTCTTTATCTGTCTTTTCCTTGATGATTCATCCATCCCAAAGCCAACGAGTATATGTGTTGCAGTCTTGTACTTAGAGAATCATTGGGCAGATCATAGCTGATCAAGTTCTTTGACTCATGAAGCCTATTGCAACCTATAATGTGTTTGACAAGAAGCTTTCAATAGATATACTTTTCAGAGAGAAAGAAAGATTTTGAAACATGTTAATATATTAATGTTTCAAGGGTAATAAATTTGGAGCATTGTTGGGGTAGCTGATAGCCCTGTACAACTTGGCAAAGAACTGAAATGGATGCTTTCATTTAGGGTAGCGTTAGATATAAAATTGTTATATTTCAATTGCGCCTCACAATAGTTCAATGAGTTTTAGAAATGCCATCTACTTTCACAATGGAGAATAAATTACCAAACATTACTTTTAGACATTTAGGTGCTCTTAACCATAATTGCTATGTGGAAAGAAAATAATACTATATTCAGTATACAATCTAAATGCTGTGTTTAGCCTGCGTGAAACTTTACTTCTGGGAATTATAGAATGCTCTGTCCTATTTAACATAGCATATGGACATAGCATATACTATTATTGTAGTCTTTTTCTATTAAAATGCTAATGAATAAAAAGGGATTTCATTTTTATTAAGGAGGTTAGAAGTACAAGTGTGGGAGAATGAATTAAAAACAAACCTACTGGGAGAAGAGATAAGAATTCTAGACATCTGCGTGATTCTTCCTTCCACATATCAAATTCGAAATCATACATCCACAGGGAAGAGGGATATTAAAACACAAAAGGAGACTGAACCCAAGCTTATAATAGCAGACTACATCAAAAAGTTTCAATATAAGCAAACTATTTTCTTATTTTATTCATAAACAACGCTGAGATTCATAAAACTCAGAGGCACATATAGTGGGTGGTTTTATCTTCTATTCTTTTTGTTATTTTTTAAAATGTCCTCAAGAAACATGTTATAATACCAGCATTTTATTATTCTGGGCTTGGCTTGTCATGTCCCTGCTTTTTTCTCGCCGGCTTGCCTTTGGCTAATTCAACATTCATTATTACCTCCTTCTAGCTTCAAAAATGTTTGTGAATCTGATCCTACCTTAATCTATATCCCAAATCTGTATCTCCCTTCCTGGTTTTAGAAATGTTCAAGCATTCCTATCATAAAGCCATTCAGACAGATAAATTAGGTATCCTGAAAAGTCAAAAGATGACTTTGCATTTTATAATTTTTGTCAGAAAGTTAGAAACTGATATTTCTCCTAAAAATAAAAATGCTTTTGTTCTGGCATTCAGCTGAGTTGTTTGAGACACTTTGTGTTTCCTGATGATCACTAACACAGGGGAAGAACCTAGAAGGTTCTAGAGGTGACAGGAAAAGGAAGGTTTTTCAAAGTTGGATGTTTTCAAAAGCTCCAGCTCCATTTCCACATGGAGGTTTACATTTTACAATTATGGAATAAACATAACTTTTTATATTTAAAATCCCTACCAAAAAGGTCACATTACTTTTAAGACTTAAGACTCTAGCTTTAATTATTTAATTAACCTTGAAATTAATTTTTTTCTTTTTTTAGAGACAGGGGCTTGCCCTGTCAACCAGAGTGGAGTGCAGTGGCATGATCATATCTCACTACAACCTTTAAATCCCAGGTTCAAACTATCCTCCTGGCTCAGCCTCCCGAGTAGCTAGGACTACAGGCGCACGTCACCATGCCCGGCTAATTCTTAAAACTTTTTGTAGAGACAAGAGTCTCACTTTGTTACCCAAGCTGGTCTTGAATTCCTGGTCTCAAGCGATCCTTCTGCCTTGATCTCTCAAGGTGCTAGGATTATAGGCATGAACTACAGCGCCCACTTCAATTAAGGTTTTTAAAACAACAAAAAAATTGAAAATGAATTGCATATCCAAATGGATTGACTATCAATGGATGTCCCACAAATTCAAAATATCCAAAATAAGAAAATGCCTTATTACTGCTAATACCTGAATATCTCATATTCATTGTCTTTGGGTAGGTGATAGGTCCATTTATTGTAATTTCCAAACAAGAAAACTGAGAACCATGCTGTATAAATCCTTCCCACCTTCACAGCTAACTGTTCAGCAAATCTCTGTTACTTTCAATGGCTTTCTGTTGCTTCCATTCCCACTGCAACTTCCTCACTGAGAAATTATCCATCATTCATGCTGCTGCCAAACAGACTTCTCTAAAATCCAAGTCTACTCTGTACCTCCCCACCGCTGGAGAAGACCTGCCATCATGACATTGGAAATTGTTTATGTTTAACTTTTATCTTCCCAAACTATTTTCCACAGGTCCGATGTTTTGTACTTCACTTACACTTCAGGAAACTTGATTTTTTTTTTCAAGTTTTCTATACATTATGTTCTGTTTACATTTTCACATTTTTGCACTGTTTCCTACCTCTTTCCAGAATGTTTTTCTACCCTTCCTATTTAAGCAAGTGAAAGAAAAAAAAAAAAAAA
This sequence comes from Avahi laniger, assembly GCA_963575035.1. Classification (NCBI taxonomy): domain Eukaryota; kingdom Metazoa; phylum Chordata; class Mammalia; order Primates; family Indriidae; genus Avahi; species Avahi laniger. Next base: position 4,079 of record CAUYSK010038533.1, read on the forward strand.
AAGGTAGGCATTGCATTAATCAGGGAATCTTTGCAGATAATGCCTCCAACATGCCACATGCATCTCCAAACATTCTCTAACTTACCTCTGTAAAACGTGTATGGGCTTGTTTTTGCGTCTACCACCCAGCACACAAGAACACTCATATCAGCCTCCTCAACTAAGCTATGGGTTCCTGGAAGAAAAACATCATATTTCTATTTTTGCAATAAAACAAGGTTTATAGATGAAATAAATAATAAAAGTCATAGAAAAAATGTAATTCACACAAGAAAAATAGGTAACAGTTCATGTATTGAAAAATGAAGAATGGTGAAATAATAGTATCTTAAGATAGTACCTTAAGATAGTTATTGAAGGCTCAGTAGATTATGATTTTAAAACTTTCAGCTGCCCCCTTTGGGTTGTAACCATTCTCTAAGTTGTATATATTAAGAAGCCCATCTGCTTATTGCTGACTTAGGACAAGTGAATTCTTTCCTCTTCTATCCTAGATTATTTTCCTCTAGTGATTGAGGTAGAAAGGCCTGCAGTTAATGAACTATACAAGATTTTCTGACTCAGATGAATTTGACCATCGTGTAAAGGCTTCTTACCTTAAGTACTCTCTGAGGTTTTATCCTATTTCCAGTTCATTTGACTTTTTGGTGCTTCCTTTCATCTCTTGTAATAAAATAACAGTCTTACTTTAAATTTCAATTTTATTTGATGTTGAATTCTTATTTTTCATAGATACATTTTTGGTTGGCTTAACAGATAACAGATTTGTTTTAATATTTAACTTATTTAGAAGTAGTTAGGAAACATAGCACTTATCTATAGGTAAATGTCAAATTAAATGGGATAGCGACTCAAATGAGAGCATATACACATTTTCACTTACATGTAAATAATATTTTATACTATTATATTAGGAAATTTAAATGGTATAATTATTGATACTTTTAGTGCAACAAATTGATTGTGGAAGAACCACACTTAGTGAGTAGGGTTTCTTTTTTTTTTTTTCTCATCAGATTTGGTTTTAGAATTAAATTTGTTAGTGACTTAGAATTGTAAATGCAATATTAATTTAGCTAAAATTATAATTTCCAAAGATTGTACATTAGATTGCCAAATATATAGAGACTTGTAGTTAAAATACATTTTAGTTTTGCCTAAATATATGCAGTGGGACTTAGAAAATAAGGAAGAAAGACAGAGAGAGAGAGAGAGAGAGAACAAAAGCTAAAATGATCAGTGCTCTAATACGGTGATTAAGAGTTTTGATGTTTACTTTCATGTGTTGACTTGACTAGGCTAAAGGATGCACAAATATGTGGGAAAATGTTATTTCTGGGTATGTCTGTGAGGGTGTTTCTGGAAGACATTAGTGTTTGAATCAGTAAACCCAGTAAAGAAGATCCTCCCTCATCAATATGGATGGGCATCACCCAACCTGTTGAGGGCTTCAGTAGAACAAAATGGTGGAGGGAGGGTGCATTCTCTCTTTCTTCTTGAGCTGGGACATCCATCTTCTGCCCGTAACATCAGAGCCCCTGGTTCTCTGGATTTCAGACTCTAGGACTTACACCAGTGCCACCCACCTCCCTCAGATTTTCAGGCTGTTGGACTTAGACTGAATTACACCACTGGCTTGCCTGGGTATCCATCCAGCTTGCAGATGGCTTATCATGGCGGTCCTCAGCCTTCATGATATGTGAACCAATTCCTACCGTAAATCGCCTCTTATATATATTTATATATTCCCAATTGGTTCTGTTTCCCTGGAGAATTCTGACTGATACAAGAGTAAAACTTCAGGAGCCAGACTATCCATCATGTGCTATTCCCATCTTCAGCCCTTACAATCAATGTGAGTTTGGAAAGATGTGCCTCAATGTCCTCTTCTGTAAAATTTAGGTAATAATAATAATAATAATAATAATTCATACCTCACAGGATAGTTTTATGATTAAAATGAGTTAAAATGTAAAGCACTTATAACAGTGTCTGGTACATAATAAATCTCACATCCATGTTAGATATTATTATTATTAAATGAAGGACTGTATTTTGTATTTTTAATATTTTTTTCTCTCTTCACCACATCTGAAAAGAAAGAAATATTTATAAATATTTCTTAATCCAGAGTTGTAGTTTAAGATATCAGAAGAGCAATGGTTTCAGAAAAAAATGCTTTTCACATCCCCAAATTGTTTCAGGTTCTCAAAAAACTTCCAAAGAATTACTATACATTTACTACACATTTTCTAACTGATTCATTTATTCACAAATATGTATTGAATACCTACCATGTGCCAGACAGACGTTGTTCTAACCAGAAGAAAAAGAGAGAAGTGAATAAAAAAACCTTAAATATATTCCTCCCTGCCCTATGGAGCCTTAATTTCAACAGGGAAACTCAGACAATGAATTACAGACAAATCGCCTTTATATTATATCAGATGCTGGGAATGTGAGCCCCAGCGAAAGAATATTCCAGACAATGACAATTTCATGTCCAACAGCTTTTAGATGGGAGTGATTGGACTCGGTTGTCCAGACAGGGCTGGGGAGACAGGGACAGAGCACTAGGAGATGATGCCAAGCGGGGGACACAGGGTCCTGCAGGTCTTACAGGTCGTGGCAAGGGTGTGGCTTCTGTTCTGAGTGAGATAGAAGGCACTGGAAGGCTATGTGGAGTGTCAGGATCAGACTTCCATTTTAATAGGATCATTGTGCTTGAGAGTAGAGTATTGTGAGCAGAGAATAGAGTAAGTAGTTGAGAGCAATTCCGAGTAAGAAAAAAATCTGACTGCAAAGTGAATAGGCTGGAGCAAGTGTTCACAATCAGTGGGGAACAGGTACCGGAGGAAGAGCGTCCAACAATTCACATACAAACAAAGCACTGTCAGTTTGATCTTAATTTAGCTCTAATAAAATACGCAGTGTGAATAATGAATATGTATGCGTGGGTACTAACAAAATCTGCATTCTTTAAATGCATACTGACTTTATGAAGAGTATTGTATCATTATAAATTGTCTTAATCAATGGTTTCTGCAAGAACAACTACTACAACATAGGGGACCTATAATTTTTCATTATTAAAATATGTTTGTGCTATTAAAAATTGGAAGCCATTGTGCCAAATAAGAGGACTTGACCACCAGATAAATTTTTGTTTTTCTCATTTTCTAAAGGGAAACAAGAGAAGTGGTCAACTTCCTAGGGTAAGTCAGTAGGTTGGCCGGTATGGCCATATTTCCTGCTGTCTCCAAACACTGCCTTGATATTCCTCTTTGCAGAGCTTGAATGTGATAATGGAGGGGCGGGAATACCTTTGGAAGACTGGGGAGGCTGGCTCAACCACTGGTGCTGTTGGATCCCATTTTCTTAAGCCTCAGTAGCCCTACATGTCTTGGAATTTTCCCAAAACAATAAAATATGTCCATTTAGAATATACCATACATCTCATCCTCCATATCTCTTTATGGTGAAAACTGCACTACACAAATATGAAGAAAGAATTGAAACCAACATATACAACCTGTATGATTTTACATGAACATTGACAAAATTGGTTGTCACTGATTGTCCGTACTACGTTTTGTGGTTTACTATGGGATTTTAGAACAAAAATGTATTTTCAAAGTGGCACTATCTTTATTATCTTCCTGAATTGTCAGAAAATCGGCATATTGATAATAAGTAACACTGGACAAGCATTGCTGATTTTTCTCAGTTTCACAAAAATATGCTAGAAGATTGACGTAATTTATTAAATTCATACGCAAAAACGATCAACCTCTTTAATATAGATACATAAATTTACAGGCATAAGCATATGTACTTTTGTTAATATTCAGTTTAAATCCTCAAATTGTTGGTCAGAATGAAGAAATTGCATTTGTCTACAGTTTCATTTTGCGATATTCCCAGCCACTACTTTCTGCTAGTGTCCACTAAAATAAATCACATATTGTAACCAGTATCAATATATTTTTGTTCCCTCAGAGAGTCCTTTGCCCAGGCATGCCCTCTGTTTCAAGTTCAGGGCATTAATGACAGAATATTACTCCGGTGAGGCAATCGAGCCCCTTAGCTTGCAAAATGTTGGAATTTTGCTAAAAGCGATTCTTGAATTAATTGTAACTATTTGGCCAGTTCAGACTCAAATGATCCCATCTGGATTTGCCAAATTGGACTGTACAGAAGAAAGTGAAGCCCGTTTTAAGCATTAGACTATCTTCTACTTTGCTCTAGAAATGGGCACAGAATGCAACTTTCTCTGCTTCCTGAATCTCCTCTGACACAGCACAGAGCAGTCCTTCCTATTGTTGCTCACGCTCTGTTCTTTGTCTCCTGATATTGGAAGCTTCTCTATTTGTCTGGTATTTCCACTCCATGATCAAATTAATTGGTATCCACTCCTCATGTTGTCTTCTTTCAAAACTCCAGTTTAATTAGAAACAAATCTTTGTGTTAGATAAGCAACGAAGACAGCAATGTAGAAAGGTGACGGGAATCTGTCCACATTATTTACCAAATGGTTCGGTATTTCCAAGCAGCTGATGACAGACCAGTCGTCAATCCAAATCCATTTCCAGAGAGACACATAAAAACTTTAGTGCTTAACAGAGCTCAAAATAGCCACCTGTCTCTTTGACTGAAGTGCAAGCAAAGACCATACCGCTGATGTCGGGGAGCTTCTCTGATCTTTTACACTTGCCACCATCTGATACTAATTATGTTGTTGATGTTTCTAGTTCTTATTTAGACTTGCAATTTTTATCGCTTCAGGTTTGAGTGATTGAGTAGCTGGGATGAAAAAGCCAGATCATGGAAAAATGTGTGTGAATATATACATGCGTGTGATGCGTGGACATGTGTATAACTGTCATGGATTCTACAAGTTCAAACTACAAATGCACTCACATCTCTTCTACATTTCTACTTAATTGCTTCGGTACTATTACGTCTCGTTAATAGGAAGCTTATTATTTCCTTCTTGAGGAAGGAAATAAGTACTTACATAGCTTAACAAGGGGTTAATCTGGGCTTCCATAGTCAAATGCTGAGAAAACCCAGGTCTGATTAGCTTGTCGCTATCATAGCTTCTTGCTGCTACATGGTGTGTGGCACTGTCTAATTTGGCCACTTCTTGCTTAGGCTCTCTAAAGGAACTTTTTTTTTTTTTTTTCCTGTTTATGAGCACATCCATCTGCCAGGCATCATGGTGGCACTGAGGTGGCAGTAAGAGCTCAGTGGCTGGTCTGGCATCCACACCTCTTCATCCTCGATTCAGTGTTCTGCTTGCCTCCATGAGATTTCAACCCAGAACAGTCAGGGTGATTGACTCTCTTAAGGAATACTCTGGAAATGAATCCAAGGCAATTTTCTCACATGTATAGTATATTAGACTTATGTCCATGTTTATGAATTCATATAAAAATATATGTTCACGTTTATATAGGTACTCATACATTAAATAATTAGATCCATCATGACACTTGTATTTTTGGCAATAAAATAGGATCATTGTAATGTGCACAATACCATAAGTGTTGATATTTTCCCCATAATCTACATCAAAGGAAATGAATGATTATTACACTACTCAAAGATACAATCTGAAGTCTTGACGAACCATGACATACTGCATGCAACTCTAGGTACACATCTTATTTCTATACATTTTTAATGCAATGATCTACTTTAAATTATTTGTGACGATTAGATGAGAAGGAAAATGTGCAGCAAAATTGGATCCTGTCTAAAAATCCAGTAATGGTTTTTAAAAAAATATTATGCTGTGACACATTAGGCTTTTATACAAAGTGAAATCACTATGCTGGAACCACAGACATTTAATAAAAATAAAGGAAAACCTGTTAAAGGCAAATACCTTGGTATATAGTAATATCCTTTCACCTTTCCTTGCAATTTCTCCACTTGGCACAAAGAATCTTGATGCTTTTAAGTGTTTTTATGTAGCTGGCAGAATCGATTTTTCAATATATCTTGATTCCCAGAGGCTTTACAGGTTTTGCAAACCTATGGCAAACCATAATTTGTATAAGCGTTATTTTCTTATATGAATGTCATTATTCCATAGAGATGGGCTTGCTGAGTAGACAGAGTATTAAATTTCCTTCTCCGTGGTACACTCAGAATCCAGTGGAGTTTTAAAGCCTAAAAATTGAATAAAGGGAGAACAGGATGAAAATTAGCAGAGCAGAGAAGCCCCAGCTGAGGGAGAAATAAATGCTTCATAAACTTTGGTGCAGCATAAGAGGTTACATACAAGGGCTAAAGACACCTGTGAAAGATTTTTTTCTTCTCTATCTCCAGATCTTATATCTGGCTATCAGAATTCTTATGTTCCTGATTGTGCTTTAACTGTGATTATAACTGTGTAATTAATGCGTACCTGAGCTGAGTAACAGTATTGCCTTCCTCCACTTCCATTCGTCCACTAACTAAGTATGTATTGATCACTGTTACAGGTTGAATTGTGTCTCTCCAAAATCCATATGACGAAGTCTTAAACCCCAGTACCTCAGAATGTTGTCTTATTTGGAGATAGGGTCTTTACCAAGAGGTAATCAACAAAAAGTCATTAGGATGGGCCCTAATTCAATGACTGTCCTTATAAAAATGGGAAATTTAAAGACAGACACACTTAGAGGGAGAATGCCATGGGAGCATGAAGACAGCCGTCTGCAAGCCAAGGAGAGAGGCCTGGAACAGATCTCTTCCTCCCGTCCCTTAGAAGGAACCAACTCTGTTAACACCTTGATTCCTGACTTCTAGACTCATGAACTTTAAGGCAGTAAATTGTTTTTTAATCCACCAGTTGGTTGTGGTTTGTAAGGGCAGTTCTAGAAAACTAATAGACACCTACTCTGTGACAGATTATATGCTAGGTGCTGAAGAGACAGGTATAAAAACATAATTAAAGCCCTTAAGGAAGTTTCCAGTAAAGAGAAGAAAAACAAGCATATGAAAAAATGCAATCATTGTGACCCAGGGACAGCAGAGCGAGGTCCCGGACGTCGTAGACGCGTGCATGGAAGAGGAAGAGTCTAAAGCAGCTTGGGTAATCAGAGAAGTCAGCGCCTCAGAGTTTAAAATAGCATTGAGCAAGATAGAAAACAAAGGGACGGTCTACATTCTAGACAGAGCGGATCACACGTGCAAAACCAAGGCAACGTAGGAAATTGCAGTTCTTTTGGGGAATTCTAAGCAGATTATTTAACCCAGGTTTGGTTTAGGATAGTACAGGAAGAGTCTTTGGAAAGATAAAGAGAGGTCAAGATAGAACGAGTTGGAAAAAAAAAAAAGATTTGGAAGATTTGGTATATCACGCTAAAGGTTTAAAATAAAGGATTTAAAGAAGGGAAGTACAAGACATTTTAACATACATTGCAATCCATGTGCAAGGAACCCATTAAGCTATTTTAAAGGTGGTCCTTAGGTACTACCTAACCATGTATCATGTGTGAAATATTATATGTTTCCACATATTTGAGGCATGATCACAGTGAGAGAGAAATTTAGAAAGAGATGAGAAGTGTACATCTTATATTTTTATCAATTAGAATTTTCCTAAAACCGTAGCCTTAGATTTTTAATTACTAACCTAGGAAGAATTCTTCTCTTACTTTAGAGTTAGATTCTAAATTTCAGAATATGAATACTACCTTTCTCATACTAGAATATTCTATTTTATTTTGCAAGGTGTATTCAGCAATTTATGAGAGTCTGGTTTGAATCTTGGAGGTGAGGCTCGGGCCTTGTAGTTGTCAAGACAGGCTACCTCTTGAAACAAACTTCAAAAGCCAAATAGATGCACGAGCTTATTCTGCAGTAATGTGCAACCCGCCAACCTCAGGGACTTGAGGGGACACTGATATATTTCTCTAGGCACTGTTGCGCCATCAATGAAATGCATTCTGAATAAAGTGACCCACACCATTTCTACTCGCGCGTCATTGGCCAAAACAGTTCACGTGGCCAAAAATAACTTTAGGGAAGAGGAAAAAAACATTTTCCCCATGCATCCAGAAAGAGAAGACTAGAAATATTTGGGAGCAGCAGAAAAGTTATTTCCAGAAACAAGCCAATGTTTCAGTGACTTCGCACACACACAAAAGTCTTTCTTCTGTCACTGTGTCAGATGACTTGGGCTGGCAGCACTAGAGTGTGCGTGTGTCTGTACACCTGTGTGTGTGTGTGCACCTGTGTGTGTGTGCACATTTGTGTGTTCTCCAGGGGTCCGTTCCACATCATCATTTAGACACCCAGGCCTCTTGCATTTTTTGGCTGCACCCGACTCTGGAGTCTTCACTCAGGTGTTGGACTGGCAGAAGGCATAAGGATCACCTGTAGAAAAATCCTATGGCTCAGGTCTGGAACAGGTGACATCTTTTCCATTGACATTGCATTGACCAACATGCAGTCATTCAGCGACTCTTAACTGCAAGACAGGCTGGGCAACTTTTCTGTGCACCCAGGAAAAAAATGGTGAACAGGTTTTTGGTTAACCATCCGCAGATTGGATGAGCCCTGATTCTCTAAGCAAAATATCTAACTGCCACTTCCTTCAGACCTCATAGAAAATAGGTCCTTCAATAGAGACAGAGAGATCATTGGTCATTTACTCTAGAAAAATCAGCAAAATCTCTCAACGCTCTGTGTTTAAGAAGTCAGAATGAATTAGCAAACTGTGAATTATCAGCTTATTGCTTCTGATTCCATAGAGAAATATTTCCCCTCTCTTAACTACAAACCTTCTTGATAAACTGAGTAGTGGAAAAAAACTTTCTTTTATTTATTGAAGTAATTCCATTTTTATTTTAAGTAAAACCCATTGTCTGCTACAAAGGGCCTTTTGACTCAGGAAGAGAATGCTAATTTAAGGGAAACATTTATATATGTTCTCTTTGTTCAGAGGGTCAGAATCCAGGTGAATGGGAGGAGTCATTTTGTTAAATAGTTTTCTAGACTTTTGTAATCTCAGCAAAGCAGGAACAAAGATGTTTTCATTTCTATTGAATGAGAATCAGAATCTGGGAACATCATATATAATAAATGTTATTTGAGTAATGCCATATGACAAACTTTGTCTGGTCTCAAAGGCAGCGTGTGAATTATCTTCCTGTAGAAAATGTGATAAGAAAATGGATATTCTCTAGCATTTGTTATCTTTTGATTATAACAGACTTTGATGCAGAATGGACGGGACTTCTATTTTCACTGAATGTACTAAAATATATCTTGAGGTTACCACTAAGAATTCACAAATGCTTGTAAGGAAATATAAGGGTATTTCTCTGTGCATTGCTCTGCACCTTGGGTCCATATTAATTTTAGATATTGTGCAGAACTCCATTTGGAAAATCACTTTATGCATATCTGCTTAAGGCTACATTTGTTAAGGGAAACAATTCGTTTTATAATTTTAGTAATATAGTCCCAGACTGCTATAATTAGAAACACTAGCAATGTTTTGATTGTATAATTAGATGAAATAAAAACTCTACTTAAAACTTTCATACAGATTTCATCTGAAATATTCAAAGTATTTGCTAATATTAATTGCATAATAATTATTCTGCAGGGCAAGGACATAGAGGTTCTCTCATGCATCTTTACATTCTTTTTATTCTATATGTTTGAATGTTGATTTGATTTTAGGAGCAGATGTTTATTCTAGTATCTGGCTGTACTCTATAATAAAAGTAGCATATCCCTAATTGTAGATTAAAATTTCCTTAATGTGAATGTTTGCAGGTCCATGTTTTGAGAGCCTACTTTTAGGTAGGCATTGTACCAAAATCTAGGCATAAATAACTGTAGGGATTAAGTACTATTTAGTTCGACTTTAAATCTATGAGCAATGAAGAAATAAAAATTGAATTGTCAAATTCCATACAAATATTAACCAGAGCAGAGATTGAACTCCAGGTCTGTCTCAACCTACATTACTTAAAAAAAAAAAAAAAAAAGATATTACCATCGATTTGATTCATAGCATAGGAAGTTGAAACTAAGCAAATAATGGTTTTATTTATTTGAAGTTGGAAATCAGACTCTTTGAAGATAATGACCTAGCAGTCTAAAGTATCTCTTGGGATCACTAGTTATTTGGTAACATTATGAAGTTTTCCCAGGCAATGCATTTGCCTGTGTATTTTCTTATCTGGAAAGCCTCCCCCCACCCCGTCTAATAATCTGCCACTCTTTTTTTGTTGTTGTTTCTTCATGCTTTCTTTTAATTCTTTGAATAATTCCTTGTTCCTATTGTCTTCCATTTTCAGTTTGTATCTATTAGAAAATTGTCATGTTATTGTTCATTATTTAAGTGTTCGTTATCCCAACTAGATTGTGAGTTCCTTGTGGAACTAACTCTTCAGTGCCCTTCACAATTGTTGTTCACAACTGGTGAGTTAATGAATGGGTGATAAATATCTCTCATTTATATGAATTAAAAGAGTAGTATGTTATACTGGAGAGAACACTCTAGTTGTGTGAGTCATTTCACCAGAACTCTTTTTTCTATTCTGTACTCTGAAAGTGTAGGACTAGGTAACTTCCAATGTTATTTTTAAATCTGCTGTTGTCTGAAATACCCAAGTGCTATGTTTTTACTGTCTGTAGGAAGCATACATAGAAATCAACTGAGAAATGACCTTTTGCTATATTTATTTATTTTTTCTATTTCTACTCTGTCAAACAATATAAAAACTCATACTTTCTTTATCATGGTAAAAATAAAATATTTACAGATGCAGCACAAGGAAAAAAGAGTAATTTTCTGCATGCAATTCTGACTCCCTTTTGCTGCGATGCTTGAGAATCCGTCAATAGAAAATAAACTTTCTGTTACAGATTTACATGTACACAGTTGATATTCCTTATCAAAGACTCATTTTAAAAGATAAAACTTTTTATCTATCTTGATATGTCCCAGCTCCTAAAAATAAGCCAGATCTGAATTGTTGTCAGAATCTTCTGAGTTCCATCTTTGCCAATCTCTTGCTCTATGCAATTGAGCAAATCATTTAAAACTAAGACCTTATTTCCCAGTAGTAAAAATGTCTCAAAATGAGCCAGATCTTCCATAATTTTACTTCCAGCTCTAAAGTCCGATGATTTCAAATTTACATTATTTACATAAAAATGTTAAGTGATTGCAATCTATCATTTTAGGGATTTCCTTTACACTCATATTATCATTGTTTGATTTTTAAATGATGAATGTAATAAAAATCATATTTCCATTCATTTCATCTATAAAACATAGATGTATTGCAGCTGATTTAACACATATACAGCAGAAAATAGAGTTTCACCTAAATGAGCCATATTAAATAAACCTTAATTACTTGCCATATACAGGACTAAAAGATTTGATATTAAGAGACCCAGAACAAGGAAGGGCTTCTTTTTTGGCCAGAAAAATATATTAAATACTTAAAATAACTATTTTCAAATACTTAAAATAATTATTTTCATCACAAGTACAAACCTTACACAATTTTTCTGGCTTTCGAAGTCCTATCCTATTTCTTCAATGGGAAATCTTCAATGCTCTCAAAGACCGTACGTTTGAAAGCATAAACATGGCAATGCTTCTACAACTATGAATACAAGCCTATGAGATGAGATTTGTCCTTGTTGCCTTTTAGTAAAAGACCAATTTTCCCAAAATGTGCTGCTGAGGAAGTTTCAGTTTTTGATTCTCAGTTAAAACAAACTGGATGCACAAATTATACCAAAGAATAAACATAAAGGAGACTTCACATGTTTTTTTCTTTAATGTTATTTTGTTTTTGGTTGACATAAGAATTGTACATATTTGTAGGGTATGGTGTGATGTTTTTCATACACGTTTGCAATGATGAAATCAAGGTAATTAACTTATCCATTACCTCAAACACTTGCCGTTTCTATAAGGAGAGAACATTCAAAATTTTCTCTTGTAGCTATTTTGAAGTATACAATATATTATTATTAACTGTAGTGACCCTATTATGGAACACTACAACTTATTCTTTCTATTTCTAACTCTAACTTTGTATAATTGACCAAACTCTCCCCATCCTCCCTCCCCTTCTCTCCCTGGTCTCTAATAACCATTGTTCTGTTCTACCTCTTAAAAAATCAACTCAAAATGGATTAAAGAGTTAAATGTAAGACCCCAAACTATGAAACTACTAGAAGAAAACTTGGAGGAAATGCTTCATGATGTTGATCTGGGCAAGAAGTTTTTGCATAAGATCTCAAAAGCACTGGCAACAAAAGCAAAAATAGACAAATGAGATTATATCAAATTAAAAACCTGCACAACAAAGGAAACAATCAACAAAGAGACATCCTACAGAAGAGGAGAAAATATTCACAAACTATACATTTGTCTAGGAGTTAATAGAGACTATATAAGAAATTCAAACAACTCAATAGCAAAAAAACACAAATGAAAATGACCTGATTAAAAAATGGGCAAAAGATCTGGATAGACATTTCTCAAAAGAAGACCTACACATGGCCAGCAGGTATATGAGAAAATGCTCAACATCACTAATCACCAGGAAAATGCAAATCAAGACCACAATGAGATATTACCTCACCCCAGTTAGAGTAGCTATTATCAAAAAAACAAAATTAGCAGATGCTGATGAGGATGCGGAGAAAGGCGAACTCTTAAATACCGTTGGTGGGAATGTAAATTAGTAAAACCATTATGGATATCAATATGGAAGTTCCTCAAAAATTAAGGCCCGGTGCGGTGGCTCATGCCTGTAATCCTAGCTCTCTGGGAGGCCGAGGCAGGTGGATTGTTTGAGCTCAGGAGTTCGAAACCAGCCTGAGCAAGAGCGAGACACCGTCTCTACCAAAAATAGAAAGAAATTAATCGGACAACTAAAAATACATAGAAAAAATTAGCTGGGCGTGGTGGTGCATGCGTGTAGTCCTAGCTACTCGGGAGGCTGAGGCAGAAGAATTGCTTGAGTCCAGGAGTTTGAGGTTGCTGTGAGCTAGGATGATGCCACGGCACTCTAGCCCGGGCAACACTGTGAGATTCTGTCTCAAAAAAAAAAAAAAAAAAATTAAAAATATTAGTACCACATAATCCAAGTATCCAACTATCAGGTATACAGGGGCTGTCCAGAAAGTATCTAGCCATGTAACTGTTCGTGTTATATTAACAATGGCTGGATACTTTCTGGACAACCCTCATATAGCCAAAGGAAATAAAATCAATATGCTAAAGAGATATCTGCCCCACCGCCATGTTTATTGCAGCACTATTCACAATAGCTGAGATATAGAATCATCCTAAGTGTCGGTCAATGGATAAAAGGATTTAAAAATATGGTACATATACAAAAGGGAATGCTATTAAGCCATAAAAAGAATGAGTCCTGTCATTTGTGACAGCATAGTTGAGCCTAGAGGACTCTATGTTAAGTGAAATAAGCCAAGCACAGAAGGACAAATGCTGCATGATCTCATTTATGTGTGGAATCTAAAAAAAAAAAAATATGTTTTTTATTACCTACCCAATATAGTGTTTAGAGTGGGTGGTGATAGGTAAATGATAATGTATCTCCTTAAATTAACATAAATGCATTAAAAAAGATTAGGCAGCAAAAAATGAGGAACCAAGAGCCAAAAATATTCTTTTCTTCATTAGGTTGCTACCAACTTGCTAAAGTGGCTGCTGACGAAAGTATTTATAACACTGTATAAGCAACATTAGTGACTTGAGTTTTAAATCCAAAAGCTTTGGTTAATATTAATATTACTGTCTACATTTAAAGCAGAGCTCAGTGTCTAAAAGCCGGTCAATAAACATTTTAGTACTGCTCTTTTTCAGTGATCTGAATTCAATAATGTTACCTTTGGAGATGCTTGCAAAATGGAAAGTGAAAGAATGATTTATGATGCTTGGCTATGCATGGCCAGATAAGAAAACTTTAACTGATGCTCGCAGGATTCTCTTTAATGAAGTACAAGTTGCCAAGATAAGTTTAGGTAAATGAAGCTTCTGTCACATTATGTTACAGTGAAAGAAATGACAGACACAGCCCAGCAGATGGAGGTTAATACAAAATGGTGGTGTCAAACAATGTAGTCTAGGTAACTGCACAGAGATGGGGCAGATGCATTAGTGTTATTACCGTAAACAAGTTCATAATACCACAACGCATTCATGGAATCCATTCAAATTAAGCAGAACAGCTTTCTTTGTTTAAGTTGTCACTTGGACCGCATGCAGATCATATTTCTGAGCCATCAGTTCCTTTCAAGCAACAGCTCCTACATTCAACACCAAGTCCTATTTAGATTGTACTGTTAACCTTAAAAGGCTCCGTGTTTTGCCTTTTCAATAATTTCTTAAGGTGATGTCTGAATACTTGGTGGAAAATGTTACTTTCAGGGCTATGGTTTAAATGAATAAGGAATTGTCATACCTCCATATCTCCAGTTTTCTCAGTCTGAATGCAAAGGAGAAGCGTTCACACAATGGACTGAGAGAACTCAGCTGTGTCCCTTAAACAACACAATGGGGAGTGGGTTTGAAAATATAAAACGTACTTTGCAATTTCAGTTCAGGGTGGTCTAGAGGGTGACTTTGCTTGAAAGGAGTAATTGTTTTAAATCCATCTTGGCATTCCTCTGCGGAGAATGCAGGTGGCCCACGACTACGTTAGAAACAATCAAAGACGGAAGGGTGGAGTTCATTCCTCTGCGCCATTTGACATTGAACTTACCTAACAAATAAATACTGCATTTTCCTTAGTCATCAAACTCCTAGAATTCTAATTTCTTTCTACGTATAATGACAAAGAAGATACATCCATGAAAGTAAGTACAAAAAGTGCATATGGGCACACACGCACACACACACATGCTGAGAGGAAAAGAATAACACTCAATTTCAGCCAAGCGTATTGGGCAACCGCCATAAGAAAATATCCCAACTTTCATTTCCGACATTGAACAGAAAAATCCTTCCAGGACTTGCTTATATTGCAAACTGAGCTGTACTCTGCAATGTATGGACCACTCTTCCTGCAGATGATTTGAGAGAAAGCTCTTAAAGAAAAGATGCTAGAGTCTTTATGAAATCCTTTATTAAAAGGATTTATTCTGTAAAATTTGGGTTCAGTCAAAAGGCTGCTCTCAAGGATCCAAAAGGCCACATATGGCCCCAAGGCCACAGGTTCCCTACCACTGTGCTAGACTTTTGTGACAGGCATGTAGCTATATTTTTATTAATAAATGACAAGTATACATGATGATGGATTATATCATCTTGTTAATTGTTCTATTTTTAAACTTTATTGCTATAAATTTTTTAATATCTGATATTAAAAATATAGTTTTTCTGTACTACTGATTTATTTTTATTCATATCTTTCCTTTTTTTGTTTTCATTCTGTCTTTTCCTTTTTTTTTTTTTTTTGACTGTCTGAGTAAAGCATTCAGCTACAGACAGTCCTCAACTTACAACTAAGTTGTTTATGACCTTGGTATTAGGACCTCCAGATGTTTTTCTCATGGTTGGTGGTAAAGTGTAGGTGTAGAATATAATAAATGGTGATTTAGACTTGGCTCATCTACAAATCCCTACACGACAGACCAAAATATACCATTTGCGAAGCAGGCATGGCTTGTAGATGATAGATGTCAGATTAAGGACCATCAGGACAAGAATAAGTGAAGTAGCTCAAAATATTTTATTTTTAAAATAATATATTAGAGGAAAATATAGCATCCAAGTCCAAGATAGAACAGTTGGCAGCACATAAACATTCTACCACCCTCCTTTCCCATTTTAGAAGCCCTTGACCCAATTAAATCTTAGTTTGTTCATTATAAACATCAAGCATTTTCTACAGCAAAGTTTTTCCACTAAACCATTTAAAGAACCAAGATGCAGATTTTGGTATAGGATAAAGAAAAAATGTCCTCCGGCAGGATGTGCCTGGGACACAGTACCCAGGCACATCTATTCCCCACAAGTGTGCCATTTCTAGAGAACCCCAAGCCCTGCCTACTTAAAAACTCTCCCCTGCAATAATATTTTACAAATAGCCCATGACTGGCATCATCCCCATCAACACACACATACCAAGCTCCTAAGTCAGTGGTGTCTACAACTCAGGGCCCAGCATTCTAAAATTACTCCGATGTAGTCCTCAATGTCCTTTTTTTACCCCCCAAAAATATGCACAATTCTGCTCCTGCTGAATACTATACTCCATTGCTTCCTCTCATATCCTCTCATCCCAGTGTCTTAGATAAATTCTCCGTGGGGCGATGACCTATCCCTTTGTGTAGCAGAATCACCTACTTTCTCTTCTGTCGTAGGCACGTAAATGCCCAGAGGGTTTCAACTGAGGAACACTGTAAACAGTGGAGTGCAGACTGCAAAATATACTTTATGTTTCTGTGTCATTATGGTGCCCTGATAGCATTGCTCACATG
Source organism: Avahi laniger (assembly GCA_963575035.1). NCBI lineage: Eukaryota > Metazoa > Chordata > Mammalia > Primates > Indriidae > Avahi > Avahi laniger. The sequence continues at coordinate 20,567 of CAUYSK010038533.1, forward strand.
CTCCAAGGCTCACTAAATATACCAGTTCCTTCTCTCAAGGCTGTTGGGCAGGCTTTGCATGAGCCGCCAGGTCTCCGCGTGCCCTGTTTGGCCTTAGTCCCTGAGCTTTTCCCGGTGACCAGCTCCCCACTGCAGCTCTCTCCTCTTCAGTTCACTGTCCTTTCCCTTCCCCTGAGCTCACTCTGCTCTTCTACGCTGCAAGGTTTCCATTACGCTCTTACTTCTCCTGGGATGAGTGAGCCTCCCTTCATCTAGTTAGCTCCTGCTTCTCTTTCTGGTCTCACCTTGAACTTGATTTCCCATTCTTTGACAGCCCAGGCAAAGTCAAACCTTTCTGGACTCCTTTTTCAGAGCAATCATAACAAGAAAAATTAATTTTTGAATTTTTCAAATATTTGTCTTCTCCACTAGATTTTAGGTTTCATGGCATCAGAGAACAATGGCTGCTACACTCACTGCTGTATTTCTAGTCCTATAAGCTAATTGGGTATTTAAGAACAGTTGTTGGACGAATGAATGAAAAAACAGCTGTAGAGAAGTGTAGATAAAATGTTCTTGATTTATATCACCAAATTGCTTCCTCAACTTTTTAAAACTCAATTTAGGCTTTCCTTACAGATTTTAAAATGCCCATTAACCTTCACCCTAAATTGAGCCACATGGGCAACCTGAGACCAAGGTGGTTAATGGTGAGCTGAAAGCTGTAGTGAAAGTGAATCCATCTCAACCCATGCGTGAATTAGCAGCAAGATTTGGTGTTACTATTCCAACAACATTGGACCTTTTGAAACAAATGGGCAAGGTAAAGAGCTGGATAGATGGGTTCCACTTGAATTAAATAAATGTCAGAAGAGAAATCGTCTCGAAGCTTGCCTTTCTCTGATGTCACAGCATAAAGGCGAACCATTTCTACACCATATTGTTACATGTGATAAAAAATGGATTCCTTTTGACAATTGCAAGTGTTCAGCACAATGGTTGGATAAAGATGACATGCCAAAATACAGTCCAAAACCGAATACTCATAAAAAAAAAAAAAAACTAATGGTATCTGGTTGTCCAGAGTTGGTATTTTCCACACAGCTTTACGAAACCTGGTCAATAGTTGACAGAGGATATCTGCTGCAACCAACTGGATGAAATAACGAGGATGCTTGCAATTAAGCAGCCAAGGTTAGTTGACAGAGACAGGCCAATCCTCTTGTAAGATAACGTTCAGCCACATGTTGCACAAACAATGCTGCTCAAACTATAGAGTCTGGACTTGGAAACTCTTTGTCATCCACCGTGTTCACCAGACCTTGCACCAACTGACTACCACTTCTTCCAAGCTGTGGACCACTTCTTGCAAGGAAAAATATTCAATTCCCAACAAGCTGTGGAAAACGCCTTTTGCAATTTGATTGCCACTGGCTCTCCAGGTTTCTTCACTGCTGGCATAAGCAAGCTACCATTAAGATGGCAAAACCGTGTTGGTAGTTTAGGTGCATACTTTGAAAATTGTCCCGTTTCTTGTTTGAGATATAATAAACTAAACTTTTGATTTGAAATTGGACATTTTATATTTAATGACCTAATATTTCACTGAGTGTTCTCTGGTCCTTCTGGTAGAATTTGTTTCCCAAGTACTTTAGAAAATACCCTTCTGTTTTTCTGAGGTTTTGACTTAGTTCTGTAGTTTCTTGCTCTATGCACTTTCAGAATTTATCCCATGTCTTGAGGGGGAACCCAGCCATGTATTCGAGTATGCTCAATTCTCCTATCACTCAAGCTGGGGGGACAGACAAAAACTTTGTCGTTTTCTGGATCACTCTTGATTAGCGTGGGGCCCAGAATCTTAACCTCTGTCTTAGCTTAGAATTAGAAAGTGTGCCTTGGGAAAGCCAAGGATCTTTAACTCACCTCTCTGAAATTTGACTCTCTCTAGTCTTTGTTTTCACAGCCTGTGCTTCTTATGTGTGTGTATGTGTGTGTGTGCGCGCGTATGTGTGTATATACACATAAAATATATGTACACATATATGTGTATATGTGTATATATATTTTTTCTAGTTGTTCTCAACCATAGCATTTGCCTGCCTACTCTAACACACTAGATTTTTAAAAATCTTTCAGTATGCATTTCAGCTAAGTGCTTTGACCTTCTCTATGTCTCAGTTTCATATCTATTAAATAATGCTAATTAGAAAACCTGTCTCATAAAAGTATTGTGAGGATTGGATGCGTTAATACATGCAAAATTCTTACGATGGTTCTTGGCACATAGTGAGGGATGGGGTGATAATTGTTAGCTATTATTATTATTGAGGAAGACTTCAGAGAACAAGAAATCAGATATTTCTTATGTGTAAAGATAATCTTTTATTTCATATACTAATTTGAAAGAGCTTTTGCTCCTAATAAATTAGCTTATCCTACTATTTCTTAACCTATTAGACTCATGGACCCCTTTCTTAAAAACAATTTTAATGTCCTATTTACTAACTTCAAATGAAATACCTAAATAATCTAATCTACATGGAAAAATAATTAAGGAAAAATATTATAGTGCTCTACATAAGATATAAATATAAAAAGGAAGTAATGTATGATAAGTTTATATAAATTTCAATATAAGCATAATCAGGCCTGAGTACCCTTGAATATGAAAATGTAGTCAGATGTTTTTTATCTACATTTAATGAGTCATTTTGAATTTAAAAAAAAAGGTCAAAATCTTTTAGATTGAAGTATATAGAAAAAGAAAAAGTAGAGAGACAAAGGATATTGGAATAAAATGAATGTTATAAGTAATTACATAGTACATTATAAGAGAAAGCAGAATATGACGCAATTGTAGTAGAATTTGCACGCCAGGACACATTCCTATTGAAGAGAAGAATGAGGTCCTGTATTTTGCAAATGTGCCACACTGTATTTGTATGTGTAATGTCATTTGGAAATTGTGTTTGTTATGAGGTGGCTGCAGTAATAAAAATGTATCACAGAGAACCCAGTAGAAGCTCTGGTCTCTGAATGTCTGTCTGGCAGGACTTTTGAAAGTCGTTACAGGACGTGGATATGTAAATATTCTTCATTGTTCAATGAGTGGATATTCAAAATATTTACTATTTTGTCCCATTAGAATTGGCTCTAGTCTAATTGCTCAGGCTGGGTACAGGAGACTTCCCTGTGGCCAGATAATGACATTAGGTAGCTTGATTGTCACATGCTGGCAGGCCGGCGGCACCTGTAGAGGCCTACATTTAGGAGACTCAAGGAAGCTGTTATTTATCCACCTGTAAGGGAGCATTCAATATTTTGAGAATGAATACAGCTGCACCAAGGTGAACCACACAGTAAGAAACTGTGCTGAGCATTGCAGGCATCTAGGGTCCTTGCCCCTTACCCCTGACAGTCCCCATGTCTTTCCAATTATGGTGGCAGAACAAACATGGCCCAGAGATTTTAAAAATCACCCTGGGGGTAAAAGGGGAAAAATATCACGTCATTCCAGTTAGAGTAAAACTAATCCTACACAGCATCTATTATGAATGAAAAGTCAGTCTCTGTTTGCTATGTTAAATGCAATGTGAAAACTTAGTGCAGAAAGTATTATGACTTTAATATAAAATCCATTGCCGGTGGGAAAAATGTATATGAGAGAGGGTCTTTTATTTTTCTCTTCATAAGAAGTATTTATGTGCTCATATCCTGTATATTTGGAACATGTGTGATATGGTGACTACAGCCTGAACAAGCAAACAAACAAACAAAAAAACAAAAAACTGACTGTAAACTCAAATCCTCTTGTGTTTTCTGAGTGAAAAATCATGGTACTGGTCACCATCTTGTGTTTGATATTTGTAAAACTATGACCATCAGTTGCTTCTTTATAGACTGGGGAATACTTCTAGTGTATCACTTGAATGCTAGATACATTCCTTAGATTAGACATCCAAAGCTAAAAGGATCAAATCCTAAGCAATGTGTTGCAATATAACTTTATTAACAATTTATATGTGATATGAAAATGTTATTTCAAATGCATTTCTATACTAAAATTTAACATCTAAGTCATATTACTTGAGTAACTAAAAAGGAAAGTTTTTTCCTTTTTCTTATCCTTAAATTAATTACTTCACTTATAAAATGTAAACATTTAAGACAAATTTGAGAAGCATGTATTACTTTTCAAATATCTGCATGGACATGCCAACTTTTTCTTTAAACAGTAGACTTTTCTATATAATATGTTCAATATCTTTACCACAAATATAAGATTAGGATATACTTTTCAAAAAAAGAATAGTATCAAATTTTCTAAATAACATTAGTATTTGAAAATTTTAAATGTATGATTACCTTTGGTTATAAATGACATTTTAAGGGATCTTTTGTATGTGTTACAATTGCTATTAATTATCTTATTCTGACTACAGACTGTTAGAATTTGTATAATTTGCATTTGGATTTTGCAAAAGACTGATTAGGTTGTTGAAGATTTGGGAGGAATATTTCAGTGAATTTATGTGGAAAATAGAGTTAAATAATAAATTAATTCTGTCTTGAAATGTTAGAATAGTAAATTAAGAACAAGATAAAATATTCAAATAACACAAAAAATGTTTTCCTCCCAGTCCTGATCTCTAGCCCCTCATTGGCCATACCCAGAGGCAACTATGATTTCTAGGGTATTTTTTCAGTATAATTCTAGAGAAATTTCATGAATAATCAGGATATTAATAAACACATTAGCAGAAGATGGATATCAATCTGGTTTGTATTTGAGCTAAGCTGTTTACTTTTTCTCTCTGATTTCTGGGAATTTGGTAAATTATTTTATCAATAGCATCTTCCTCCTTTGGAAATAAAGATTATTAGATCAAGTTATTTGTATTTTAGAATTTTTGATAACAACGGGACACAGAGAAGGTGGATCATAGTAAGCTAAGATTTGCCTAATTTCTAAATTATGAACGAATTCCTATGGGCAGAATAGAAACAGGAAGAAATGAACAAAAAGGATAAAAAAGAGAAGCAAGTTATATGCTGAAGTGTTTTTATTTATGAGGCCTCTGCAAAGAATAATTGAATCTTTAGAGGTTCAATAAATATTGCTGTATGATGAATGAATGAATGAGTTGTTCTGAACTCAAAGAGAGGTTACTAGAACGTTCTTCTCTGTGTCAACATCTGGTTTCACTACATCTATAACTCGAGCATTCTCAAAAATAAAATTTTTTTCTGTAGATGAAAGATCAGAAGTTGACAAGATTAAAGCCTTAACCAGACAAATAGAAAGTCAGAGATTTGTAATGGTCATAAAAGCTTTGATATTTGGGTTAAAAGCTGCTATCAAAAAATATGTGAGAGCCCCAAAATACTATTACTGGGTCTACATTTTAACTTATGGAATTTTTCTAAAATTTATGACTTTCTCCAGGACAAACATTTTCAGTGGTGATTCTCAATTTGTCGTGTTTTAAGATAAAGATTTTACACTTAGTATCCAAGCACCATAAGTTTAGATTTTTCCCTGTTGAAATGATCTTTGCAGGTAAATTTATTGTGCTTGACAAGGGCCAGATTTATAGCCCTGGTACCTGAATCATTTGGTTATATCCTGAAATAATGCAAGTTTAACAGTAACCTCTACCCTTTGTTGATAGCATGGGACTATTTTCTGGAAGTACCCTATATAACACTGCTATTTTCTCCAAAATCTGCCAGTAAAGGCTTTCTGCACCTATCGCTCTCACATAGATGTCTACATGGGATAAAGTTGCCTACCCAGCAATCCCATTCAGTAGTTCAGTTCATTTGTTCAATTTTGCTGAACAAAATTCACTTTTTAAAATTTTGCTAAATTTTTCAGACTATTAGAGGAACAGCAGGTCAGCTTCTTTTAGTCTCAAACCAAATGTTATTAGACTTGGTGTTTTTCGCTAAAGTGAAAATAGAGGAGAGGAGTAGATTGTCTCTCTTTTCATTTGACTCTCATTTGAGATGCACTCAAGAAAACTGGTAGAAAGTCTTATCTCTTTTTTTTTCTTTTTTTGAGACAGAGTCTGGCTCTGTTGCCCTGGTTAGAGTGCTGTAGCATCAGCCTAGCTCACAGCAACCTCAAACTCCTGAGCTCAAGTGATCCTCTTGCCTCAGCCTCCTGAGTAGCTGGAACTACAGGCACGTGCCACCATGCCCAGCTAATTTTTTCTCTCTATATATTTTTAGTTGTCCAGCTAATTTCTTTCTATTTTTAGTAGAGACGGGGTCTTGCTCTTGCTCAGGCTGATCTCGAACTCCTGACCTTGAGTGATTCACCCTCCTCAGCCTCCCAGATTGCTAGGATTATAGGTGTGAGCCACTGGATCCGGCCAAAAAGTCCTATCTCTTAAATCAGGAAGCTGTAAGTTCTAACCCAAGCTCTGTCACGTATCGGCAGACAGTTAATATCCGTTTCAATTTCTCTATCTGTAAAATAGGCGTAAAAATCTACTTCAGATGTATTTTTGTGAATATTAGATTAGATAATCAAATATGAAGAGCCTAGGATAAGATCTGATACAAAATAAGAACTTAAAAATAATTAATGATGGTGATGATGATGATAATGATTGACATTTAAAGAGGAGAGTATATATTATGTAACAACCTTTTAGCCAAGGTCAGATTATTTGATTCCTTATTGGTTGTGAAATATGTTTAGTATAGGCCTTAATTATAAGTGAGGATAATAAAAGTAGCCATCATTTATTAAGTATTCTATATGAGAATTTTGAGATACCCTGTGGGAGTGTCAGGTAAGCAGGAATCATAAAATTTCAGTATTTTTTTTTTTAAATGGCTCTTTCTGTGTTGCTCAGGCTAGCCTTGAACTCCTGGGCTCCACTGATCCTCCCGCCTCAGCCTCCCAAGTAGCTGGTACCACGAGCATAAGCTACTGCACCCGGCTCAGTATTTTTAACAACACAATTTAAGTGTTTCAATATTGTAGACCTATTGAACATATACTCTCTTTGGCATTATCATGAAAGTAAAATTAATATTGATAATTTGGGAGTTGAAATAAGTAGAGAAAATATCCAAACAATGATAATTAAATATAGTAAATGTTGTTTAATGACTTTTTTCAAAGAAAAAGGAACAAACTAGCCATGTATTATGGACTGAATGTTTGTTTCCCTCCACCCTAATTTTGTACGTTGGAACCCTAACCATCAACGTGATGGTATTTGGAGACAGGACCCTTGGAAGGTAATAGGTTTAGATGAGGTTATGAGAATAGACTGGTGTCCTTATAGAAAGAGGAAGAGAGACCAAAGCTTGCTCTCTCTCTCCACTATGTGAGGACTCAGTAGGAACAAGGTTGTCTGCAAACCAGAAAGATAACCCTCAGCGGAAACCAAATCTGTCCGTCCTTGACCTTTGACTTTCTGGCCTCCCGAACTGTGAGATATAAATGTCTGTTTTTTCAAACCATCTTTTGGTGTTGTGTTATGGCAGCCTGAGTAAATGAACACACTATCTTTTTAATAAAGTAATCTTTCTGTCCATTTGTGTGTCAGATTCTTTGAGACTTTTTAAAGAGACGGTCAGTTTTTGCACTCTTACCTGGCTGTTTAATGCATCGTCAGTATGGGACTGAAAGTGAGCAGGAATCTTAAACTCACTGCCTTAAGAGTTATACCTGAAGATGTGCCTTGCTTCCTAAGCTGTTCTGACATCTAGCCCTTAGAGAGCCAATACAAAGAATGAATCCTTCAGAACTTAGTATGAGATTGTCCTTAAACCATAGTTTGGGGTGACGGTATCAGCCTATTGTTGAAGTCCTATGTTGGAAATCACTCTTTAAAACTCATTGCTGCATTTTTTATAAGCATTATATAAATAAGATAATAATTAATAATTCCCTTATTTATTCATTCATTTATTTATTTCAAATCTTTGAAGAACTATTAGAAGCCAAGCCCCGGGGTTGTCATTGCACAATGGAAATTCTCCTCCAATGTCAGTTTACCAATATTAGCATTGTCCTGAAGAATCGATAGGTGCCTTTATATTTTGTAATTGATTGGTCTTCTCTGTGTTTGCTACTAGAAGCTCATGCTTAACTCTGAGGCTTACGTCAGAGCAGTCATTTTGTTCTAAGGTCCTTCTGGCTCTATGACTCTCACCCAATTTTATTTGCCCTCTATCTCATTTTTAAATGTCCTTAATTCTTCTTGCTAATGTAGGTACTTAAGTGAATCACCTTGACTTCATCTTTAGAAAAGACAGAAATAAAATAAATATAAATATTAAATATAAATCACATATAAGTAAATATGGAGGAAATAATGCCAGGGTAGGGATTAACACTTTATGCATTCATCTGATAGATCATTTTCTCGTGTTTCCTATTAAAAACTTTGTTATTAAATATTTCATCATCTTTATTATTAAAATTCAAGTGAATGTAGTGAAAGAATATTTGCCAATATTTGACTGCTATGGGGAAATTACAACGTGTTTAATAAACCACAGCTGATGTGGAATTATTATAAAAAGTATATAGTGTGTCAAGATATAGAAAAATACTAATATCATTTTATGGGTAAAACGTTGAAAATCCACATGAGGGAAGACATGCAATGTATCGGAGACCATCTGTAACCATATTAGCCATTAGAAAAAGTAAAGGAAATGCCGTCCTGTATGTAAAGGAAAGATGATTATACTTACTTAAAAATGAAAATGTAGTACCTTATTTGTATATTTACAGAAAAAGTCAATTGTTAACTGAAAACTCTGATAGGCATATGTGAAGGCAAAGGAAAAAATGTAAATAAAAGAAGAATACACAAAGATTGTTTAATTAAGCTGCCAAAATCCGAAAGTGTCTGGTATAATTTTAGTCTTTAGTTTCTTTGAGAGCTCTTGAAGTTAATAGAATGCCAATTCTTAATGAGGTAAAAAGGCAGCACCTTTGAAATTCCAACTCTAACAAAATCTG
>CAUYSK010038537.1:0-23493 GCA_963575035.1 Avahi laniger
CTCGCCACTCTTAATCATGCTGGAAGGTCTTGCCAGGTTTATTAGGCAAGAAAAGGAAATAAAAGCCAGGTAGGTTGGAAAAGAAGAAATAAAACTACCTGTCTTTGCAGATTACATGATTATCTATGTAGAAAATCACAAGATGTGTACCCAAAAAAACTCTATAAGTCAGTTCAGCAAGATTGCAAGATAAAAAATAAGTATACAAATACTGATTGTATTAATGTATCTATGTACTGCAATGAACACTCAGACACCAAAATTAAAAATAAAATGTAAAGATGCTCAAAAAAATGACACAGCTATCAATCTAACAAAACACGTATTGGATTTTCTATGCTGTGAACTATAAAATGCTGATAAAAGAGATCAAAGAAGGCCGTAATAAATGGAGAGATATACCATATCCATGGGTTGGAAGGCTCAGAATTTTTTTAGTTTTTTTTTTTTTAAGACAGAGTCTCACTCTGTTGCCTGGGCTAGGGTGCCATGGCATCAACCTAGCTCACAACAACCTCAAAACTCCTGGGCTCAAGCAATCCTCCTGCCTCAGCCTCCCAAGTAGCTGGGACTACAGGCGTGCGCCGCAACGCCCGGCTAATGTTTTTTCTATTTTTAGTAGAGACAGAGTCTCTTTCGTGCTCAGGCTGGACTCGAACTCCTGACCTCAAACAATCTCTCCTGCCTTGGCCTGCCAGAGTGCTAGGATTACAGGTGTAAGTCACTGCACCCAGCCATATATTGGAACAGTGTTGATGAGAATTACGCTGAGTGAAAACACCAATCCCAAATATTACATACTACCATTCCATTTATAAAACATTCTTAAAGTGACAAAATTATGAAAACGGAGAACAGATTAGTGGTTGCTAGGGATTAAGAAGAAGGTTGAGAGGAATGGTTGGAAGGGAACCAGGTGTGACCATACAAGGGCAACATGAGGGAAATCTTTTATGTATTGGCTGTGTTGACAACAATGTCCCCACTGTCACGGTGTGCTATAGTTTTGCAAGGTGTTACCATCGATAGGATCTAGGTAAAGGGCACGGGGGTGTCTGTATTGTTTCTAACAGCTACATGTGAATCTACAGTTATTTCACAATAAAAAAGTTTTTCTATCTTGCTCTGTAGGAATAGGGTAGACCATGGATTCTTGTGCACAGCTCCTTAGGTTTGAATCCCAGTTTTGCTGTGTATGAATAGAGTGTTCTTGGGCAAATTTCTTCACCTCCTTGTCCTTAGTTCTCTCATTTGTAAAATGAGAATAATAATTTTTATGCTAGTAATACTTCCCTCAGGGGTTATTGTGAGGATTAAATAAATTGTAATATATGTGTAAAAGACTTAGGACAGATTCTGGTAGTTGTAAGTGGTTAAATAAGTACTGGTGGTGGTGATTGTTGCACTACCTTTTATTTATTTTTCTTTTAATACAATTGAGATGATGTATATACATTCGCACATTGTTTTTCACTTAAGCCATAATATTTTTCTTTCCTGACTAATAACCTTTGAATCTAAAATAAAGACCTTTGGCAATCCTCTCACTTCCTATATTTACAGTCTAAACGTCAAACTTCAAATTTTTTTTTTTTTTTTAATTTCTTGTTTTCCTGTGTGGTTTGTAGCCAGAACTACCGGACTTGGAGTGTTTTCTACTCCACCCACTTAGCTGCATAGTGGATTAGGGGCTCAGACAAAACTTTGTGCCAAACACTGCCTTGGGAAGCACAAAAGCTGAATGCTTCTAGCCATTCGGGTGACATTTCTAACATGATCGAAGAACAATATCCTTGGGAATGTTTCTGTACACTTTCAGATCTTCAAGGCCCAGTTAACTGTCTGTTGAAATACTTCATCTAGAAATAAACCATACCCTCCGGAAGGCAGTTGGGTGACATGTTTTAGCCCATCCAAGCTTTTCCTTGGCACAGGCTCTATTTATGATAGGTAAATTGGGGTTGCCTTCAGTATGTCCAAAGCATAATTTAGGACCCTGTGATTAATGATGTGTACTGGTCGTTTTGAGCCATTTTATGTGAATTGAGGTCGTTTCACGCTGTCATGAGAATTGTTATGTAATCTAATGAGTGAGATAGCAACCTTCTTTGTAAATTGCAGCATCCAAGATTTAAGTCATAGATAAATTTAAAATAAATTGGAATTTGCTCTTTGACAAATGCAAAGACTAAAATAAGTCTAGACAAGTTTAGACAGTATAGGCAAGGGGTGTCATTTGCAACTCATTTTTCAAAAATAAAGCTGGTATTACATTTTAAGCTTTCAGTAATTGAATGATTATATCTTAAGTAAGTAAAAAGCCTGCCTAAGACCCTCCCCAAGCCATTTTGTAATTCTAATCTCCGACTTTCTTCTGGTTTGGATTTTGATGGACCTCAGAAAACAGTACCCCAAAATGAAGGCCTCAGAAGCAAGTTTTTCTTTCACCTTCTCCTGTCCTGTCTTCCTGCCCCTCAGTCCCATTCTTCCTTGAGGCTAGCCATAGAAATTAGCATCCCTCTTCTCCAAAGCAAGTCATAAAAACCAGAACCCCTTTTCCCAAAAGCCAGCTGTAAAAACTGAAGTTATTCTGTGTAAAAACTGCCCATAAAGGAATGACCTGACCTACCTTATTGGACTATAGATTATAAGACCCCCATTCCAGAGAGGGCCCTGCCCATATCCAGAAGGAAGGAATGCAGCTCACAGAGGCCAAGAAAAATCTAGCCAGGCCTTGCTGGGTTTTCCCACTCAGTATGCTAGCGTTAGATCATATACTTTCTTTGTCCAATCATATTTCTACAAAGTATGGCTGTCCATACTTTGTTGAACCTAAACATAAAAATAGATGCTCTATTTTGGGGTCTTGATTCTGAAGGTGCCCACGTATACATGTTAAATAAATTTTTATGTCTTTTTCTCCTATTAATCAATGCCTTGTGTTAGTGATTTTTTAGCAAACGTTTAGGGGGCCGGGGGCCTTTGGACCCTACATTTGCTGTTAGAAAATATCTTTGCTTTGGTTGAGGTACAAATATTCAAGAGTGTGTGATTCTGTTATTGGGCTTTTTGCTTTTTTTCTTTTCAAAAAAATTTCTTGTTTTTGTTTCTGGATTGCAGCCATAACACAAAAACAACATCTTGGTTAGACCCTCGGTGCCTGAACAAGCAGCAGAAGCCTCTGGAAGAGTGTGAAGATGATGGTAAGGGACTAGGAATGTCTTGGGTTAAGTGATATGGGACTTGTTCACGTGTGCAAATTTTAAAGAGTTCTAGCAAGGTCAGTTGGGTTTTAACAATGTGTTTTTAAAAGGTAATCCAATTTGTGCTATAGTTTACAAAAGCAGGAGGAAAGTCAAAATTGTTTCAAAAGAACGATTTGTTTACATACAGAGGTACATGCATACTAATGTCTCCATTAGAAACTGAACTTTAGCACAGGCAGAAACTGTTCAAAGAAGAACGTCTTCTGCCTTCAGGAACTTGGAGAAGACTCCAGAAAGTCTCCAGGAATATGAAACCAAAGCAGCTGTGGTCACGCATACCTACTGAACCCTAATGCTATGTTGTAAAATGTTATAAGACCTTATGTTAGGAGAAAAAGATCAGGAGCCTTTCTTGAACTCTACATGCTTTATAACTCCGTCACTTCCCCAGTCTTGGGGGTAGGAGAAGCAGATCTTGACATGTTTGGGAATCTCTGTGTAACTTAGAGTACACCCAAAATACCTGAAAAGTGTATTCTTTCTAGAAGACAGTGAGGTGTTAACGTAGAGCCCCACTCTCCCCTTTAATCTCAGAAACGGACTAACTGGCTGTAAGAGTTTCTGTTGACAAAGATTTCAGGGCTTTGGAATTACTTCTCCCAAATGAGGAAAAAAAATTCAGACAGAACAAGTATGTCCCTTTTTAGTATCCTGAAGTCTATCCCAAGTTCTACAAAATTACTTTTTGACTGGATGAATGAAAAGGGAAACGGTTTGCTTTGGTGCTCATTACTTAATTCTAGAATTTGAATTAGTATAATTATTGAATACATTTTTACGGTAATATAACAAAACTTTACTATTTTGTCCTGTAGTGCAGAATCCTTGTGTATATGAACTTGAGGATTTCTGAAAATGCAAGCCAGTATTTTAAAGTATATTATTGAAACCTTGTACTCCATGATTCTTCCTTATGCATGGTTTGCAGGTAACATTAAGTGAACTTAGAATTGTGTGTATATATTCATCCGAGTGACTTCAAGTGGAAGTACAAGTCCTTCTAACTTAGGAGGCACAATTGAGATGCTTGTTTTATTTCGATTGCTTGGTCTCGTTCCTGAAGAGGGAATGGAACAGGTGCCATCAGCACTGGTATTTTGTGTGCTTAGGGGATAATGGACTGTCTGGATTATTTAAATATTCTGTTTAATATAATACAGGTTGAGTATCCTTGGTTTTGAAAATCCAAAATGCTTCAAAATCCAAAACTTTCTGAGTGCCAACATGACGCTCAAAGGAAATGCTCATTGGAACATTTTAGATTTTGGATTTTTAGATCAGGGATGCTGAACTGGTAAGTATTTAATACAAATATTCCAAAATCTGAAAACATCTGAAATCCAAAAACACTTTTGGTCCCAAGAATTTCAGATAAGGAATATTCAACCTGTACATAGGTGACCAGTTTTCAAAGATCAGAACCTAAAACATATTCAACCATAAAATTTCATGGAACAAAATTTAATCTTTATTTGATACTTGATGATTTTAAAGGCAATTTAGATACTCTTATTACCATAAAGTCTTCAATGTCAATATCCATTATAATTATCTTGGGAATGTACAAAAATTCCCGCTAATATAATTTTATAAATGATAGAATTCTGCAGTAGATTCTACTGAAAAACTGTAAGTATTGAGTAGAATTATTTAACGTTTTTATTACCAGACCTAGTAATTTTTAATTCTTATTATTTATGTTAATGTTATTTTCTTTGGAACAAGTATGTATTTGTACCAAATGCAAATAGTTTAGTAATTATCCCTTCAACATTAAAATTAATATATCCTATTTTTAATAGAAAGTATATGTATGTTTATGTGCTTATACACACAAACAGTATAAAATATATAATCAGATTGTGACAAGCATGAGTTCACATTTTCTGTTGCCAGTTAACACAAAGCTACCTTGTGTTATTGTTTATGTTACGACACAAAGCAGAAAAACATATTGGTCACAAATACTGTTCGTGTATTTCTTTCTACTCTCTTCTCTGTAGGTCGTGTACACATGGGATATAACAGTATAGCATCATACCTAATTATTGTAAAGATTTTGTATTTTTTATTTCCTATCCCAAAAAAGTGAGAAACTAGTTAGGGATTTTGATCTTAGTGATTAACTCCTTCTGTTACTGTTGTGTCTAATTCAAGTAGAAACCTTTGACCTGGGCTTTGAGCTCCAAGCCAATGTTTCAATCCACCTGGTTTATAACACTAACTGTTGTTGCAAAGAGACTTCAAACTCAGTCTGATTAGAACCAGACTCATGATCCTTCTCTCCAAAATCTGGTCTTCTCCAGGTGTTCCCGGTCTCAGTTTAGGGTAAACGCATGCATACTCGAGAGTCCCCTTTGATCTGTCACTTTTCTTCACACCCATTTGAAATCTACAAGCCAGTTGAATTCACTTTGGTCTTCTAAGTATCTCTAGATCCATTCACTATTTTTTTTTTTTTTTTTTGAGACAGAGTCTCACTCTTTTTGCCCAGGCTACAGTGAGTGCCATGGCGTCAGCCTAGCTCACAGCAACCTCAAACTCCTGGGCCCAAGTGATCCTCCTGCCTCAGCCTCCCAAGTAGCTGGGACTACAGGCATGCACCACCATGCCTGGCTAATTTTTTTTCTATATATTTTTAGTTGGCCGTTTAATTTCTTTCTAATTTTAGTAGAGACGGAGTCTCGCTCTTGCTCAGGCTGGTCTCGAACTCCTGAGCTCAAATGATCCGCCCACCTCGGCCTCCCAGAGTGCTAGGATTACAGGCGTGAGCCACCGCGCCTGGCCTCCATTCACTATTTTTTCACCATCTCTGCCATTCTTCTCCGTCCAGGGTCATGATCATCCCCCATGCACTCTTGCCTGCTCTCCTCGTTATGCTGCACTCTGAGCAGTCTTTTAAAATGTAAATGTGTGATGTTATCACCCCCAGATGGGCTGCTCAGGAAATGCCAGGTCTATAGCCTGTTTCTCTCAGCCTCTCTAGGTTTTCTCTCACTCTCCCTCTCTGCCCTTCATCCTCATGGGTCCTCACTGAGTTCCTGCTCACGTCAGTTACATGTGCAGTTCTATCTTCTGGAATCCTCTTCCATCTCACAACTGGTCATTGAATACCTTCTATATGTCAAATGTGTTCTAGTCATTTCAGATTTATCAGTTAACACAACAGACAAAAAGCCCTGCTCTCCTAGAGCTTAAATTCTAGCCATTTTTCACCCAAAGTCTTTTTGTTATATTTTGTTTATTCTTCAGATTATGGCTCAGGGACTTTTTCATAACTTCGCCCCCAGATATGAGTAGGTCACACTATTACGTACCTTACGCTATAGAGAATTTATCACACTTTTAATTTTAGTTTTATTTATATGAGCTTTGGACTTGTCTCCTATTCCAGAAGGATAGAGATGTGTCTCATTGTGCTAATTTTGCTGTCTCTGTCACCTATTACAGTGACTGGCACAATAAAGAAACAAACGAATGCTTCCAATGACATTATTAGATAATATCCAAATGGGCATATTCATGGATGATTTTGTGTAAATCAGATGCCTGCCCTTTTTTTGAGGCAGGATCTTGCTCTGTCGCCTGGGCTAGAGTGCAGTGGCGTCACCACAGCTCTGCAACCTCAAACTTCTGGGCTCAAGTGACCCTCCTGCCTCAGCCTCCAGTAGCTGGGACTACAGGCATGTGTCACCACATATGGCTAATTTTTTTGTGGAGATGAATCTCACACTTGCTCATGCTCGTTTCAAACTCCTGGCCTTAAGCAATCCTCCTGCCTCAGCCTCCCAGAGTGCTGGGATTACAGGAGTGAACCACGGTACCTGGCCAGCTTCCCCTTTTAAGAAACAATGCCAGTCAACATTTACTTTTGGCAATGGGATCATTTTAAATCAAGAGTTACGGGATATGGAGGGCCATGTTGGTTACTTAACTCAATAACTGATTGATTGATTGATTGATTGATTCATTCATTCATTCGTTTAAGAAACATTTAGTGCTTAACATGTACCAGAAACCACACTGGGCACTGAGCATAATGTGGTGGTAAAAACAGGCTTGACCCCTATTTTCCCTGTGTTTGTGGAGCTTAAAGTGGAGGGGAGGACAGCCACCTGCCCTGTAGCTGTGGAAACTTTAGGTATGAATTGATTTTTGCATGTTATCCTGTGTTCTCATTAATAATAAAATGTTTTACTGATAGCAAGAGGAGGAGATCAAGAATGCAAAGGATTTTGACTTGTTTTGCTCGCTGGAGTTTATTGAGAATATTTTCATTCTAACATTTCTGAGCTGTGTGACTCAGAAAACTTATATAAACACAAGACCAATAAACTCTGCCTCCCAATACGCCTCCTGGGCAGCCTTTGAGGCTTGCTTCCTTATGCACATCATCATGACATAATGCATCGTTCTAGCTCCTTTTAGAAAGACATCGGAGTGTAGCTCATCGTATAGTCTGCATTCTCAGTTTGACCTCACCTTCCATTTTTCAAGCAGCAATATTACTTGTAAGTTAAATAATGCTTTAATTGCCAGTGTAATTGCCTCACTGATCAGAGGATTATTGAAGGATTAAAAGGACTGGTATTGAAAGGTCTAACAGCTTTGTTTACTCCCAATAAGATCTGTAATAAGTGACTTCCCACTTAAGAACATTGAAACCGCAAAGGTATTTGTCATCTTTTACAACCAATCAAATCTTATTTTGACATGCAAGGAAATGAGCCATATAATTATTTTGCCAATATCAGCTCTTACCGTTTTGTGATTTACACTGAGGTCGTGAGTTTACTAGCCAAGCCAATGAAATAAGCCACAATGCAGGTAAGGACAAAATATAGTGATGTGTTTGCTGCCGTTTTTCTAAGGGGAATTTCTTTCTTGGTGCTGGTGTCTGAATTTTGCTTTCTCTCTTTTCTGTCTCATTCCTGCTATTCCTTTGGAGAAGAAGGGGTACACACCGAGGAGCTGGACAGTGAACTAGGTAAACCCTCCCTGCCCGCTGCTGCATGATTGCCCTGCATGGTTTTGTCTCCAGTGAATTGCTTTATCCCTCGGTTTCTTTAGTTTGCACTTCTCCAATTATGATTTTCAGTCTAGTTTATCCATGAAAGGTCAATCTTACAACCCTGTGTCTGACTGCAGGCGTCAGGCAGGGTTGTAATACATTGTGTCTACAAAGAGGTCTGAGTGAATGGAGACTAGAACTAGAGTTAGCAAATTGGTGATAGGTAGTCTTGTAAATTGAGGATTGGGAAAAAATGGAAAAGATGCTTGCCATGTCCCTTGAGCTTTCATATAACCTGCTCTAGCCTTATTTCTTTATTTGTTCAGTGTGGGTGGTTATTGGGATAATGCACAAAAGCAAAACAAAGACCCAAAGACAAACTTAGGGAGCATTGTAGGAGTAGTTGCAGTAAGATAATTTCAATGATTAATTGAATAGTTAAGTCTTAGGAAGAATCATGTTGTTATTAAGTCACAGACCACATGCTGACCTTGTCATTATAGTGAATGGCTTGTTTATATAGTGATGCAGTGTTTATATGTCCTGTTTTCCTTAGAATATGTGTATTAGTGTAAATTAAGTCTTGAATATTCTAACTATTGTAGTTTAGGAATAATTTACATTAGCAGATAATGCCAAACTCTTGTATGTGCTGTTGGAATATATTGAATTATGTTTCCTGCTTAAGTTCAGTGCTTTATGTTCAGCTTTGAAAAATATTAAAATGAGTTTGCATTCTATTTGATGCATCTTCTGATGGTTAGATAGGAAAGCACAAGCTTCATCTAAATTTCAGATAAAAGCCTTTCCTATTGACATTGATGATAATTTTTTTTAAATAGAAGATTGTTTAACATCAGTATGAATGGAACTGTTCTAAGATTATTGAATCTGCCTGTATTTTTTTTTTTTAAGACAGAGTCTGACTCTGTTGCCCATGCTAGAGTACAGTGGCATCATCATAGCTCACAGCAACCTCAAACTCCTGGACTCAAGCGATCCTCCTGCCCCAGCCTCCCTGGTACCTGAGACTACAGGTGCACGCCACCATGATAGGCTAATTTTTTAGTGCTTTGTAGAGGCAGGATCTCACTGTGTTGCCCAGAGTGGTCTCCGACTCCTGGCCTCAAACAATCTTCCCACCACAGCCTCCCAAAGTGCTAGAATTACCACTTTGAGCCACTGTGCCCAGTCTGCCTGGCATTTTTGAGATTGCTTTAAGACACGAAAATATAAATGTATTTAACACAGGTTATTGCTTTCATTTGATTCTATAGGTAAAGAAAATCATAGTTCACTAGAATTATGATACAATAGAATTTAGGTCCATTTTTGTTAATATTTGGAACATATCCTATTGTAATTGATACGTATGCCAACAATGATAACTATTGATGGATCTATTTTTACAGACATTTGATAAGTTGTTCTTGTGGTCATTATGGTAGGAATGACTTGAGGTTCACCCTGAGTAATAGAATAATTTGAAACTAATCCGATAAAAAAAAATTTATCAATTCAGTGATACTAGATAAAGTAATTGAAAAAGACAACTAGGTTTCCCAGACACAAAATGAGCATCTTAATCATTTGTTCAGCTGATTTCAACCGGTCTTGCTACCTGAATAACACGTGTGAGTGACCACTCTGCTGTCTGCAGGTGGCCAGTGGTGATAACACAGCCGTGTACAGGGGCACAACCTTATTTGCTTTTATGAAAGTTAGAATGTTGAAATTTTCAGGAAAGACGGTTCTGTATTTTTTCCCCTGTAACTTTGATTTTTGTGGAAACTTTCTTATGCCATTAATGACTCTAAAAAATGAGTTTGAATGGCTGCGTATTGTGCCTTCTTGTGGTCATAGCTCTAATTCTGGGGTGCAATTGGTGCATTTGTGGAGCTGTCTCTGTGGTCAGATCAGGGTGCTTGTTTCCCCTGTCTTACTGGCCATGTGACCATAGACAAGTTGTCATCTTCTTTTAGCTTCCCTTATCTGTAAAGCAGGACTGAAAGGAGCTCCCCTGGTGTTTGGGAGGAGACTTAGTGAGAACGTGTTTTTATACTTGTCTCTGTAATCAACACATGTTGTTGCTATTACCAGTTTTATTATTTATTACCTGATTTCCTCTTGTTGGACTTTTCAGTACTTCCTTATGACACTTTTCCCTTTAACATGGGACAAGGGAGGAATGTGTTCTGTACTGTAGAAATGGCCCACATGTGTTCTTTGTAGGTAGGGTAGAGATACGACCCTTGATTTTTTTACCAGCACATACCCACTGTGTAAAGAGTAGCACATGTGCGCACACACACTGTTCTCTGTTGCGCTCACTCCAGATTCTATTGACAAGATCACTGCTCATTTTCTTAATAAGAGGGTCCTAATTTCAAACAATAGCAACTGTCAGGTTTTTGGTGAACAATGCAATTCCAGATGTGACAAAGAAACCCTCTCTGTAATCTGCCTCTGAGAGACGTGGGTGGTTGGCTTGGGTGTTGGACACAGATCATTTGATTACAGAGTTGTCATTTCTGAACTCTGTTGTTTGAGCTGGGTCAGTAGCTCCATTATGCACTTTTGGTTTGCAGAATTTATCACATCCTCTGCAGACATCTCCCCAGAATCAAAAAGCACCTGCAGAACCTTTTGGAATTATAGGCTGTTCACATGGTGAAACCAAACAGGGGAGGTAGAGACAAGAAAGCGAATTCTCCTCCCAAGCAAAACTAAGTCACAGTTTTGATTTTTATCTCTGATTTTGAACATGAGTTTCAGTCTGTGCGCTGACTAATCTCTTTTGAAAAGAACTTAGAGTCTTCGACTGCTCAATATTTGCCTCTTTGGTGACAAAATAGTGCATCATGAGATTTTCAGGGGCAGGAGTAGCAAGCATGCAGGTCGTAGAAATCTGTCCTATTCCTTTTGTGCTTTCCTGGAACAGCTGCCATTTGTTGAACACTTGCTGTGTGCCAGGAACTGTGTGCTGAGTGCTTTTCTTCATTTAATCCACTGTTGACTTTTGAGGTAAACCCAAGAGAACGATGTGGTTCAGAGATGTTAAGTAAGTAGCCCAAGGCCACAGAGCAGTAGAGCTAAGTGAAAGAGCCAAGGCTCAATCCCAGATCTGGGCAATGCCAAAGGGGTCTTAGCCACCTCATATGTCTATGATAGCTTGTGCAGTGTGGTCTGCTCCCTGACAGTGGTTAGACATGGAGGGATTCCTCTTTAGGGGTTGTCAGAGTGTTTAGGAAAAAAATTATAATGTAATCACCTTCTGGGCTTAAATATTTTCTGCCATTTCCAGTTTTTTAGAACCAAATGACAAATTCTAGGACAAACATCTTCCTTAATTAAATTGATGACCTATTTCTATTTTAAGCTTTAGGAGACTAATTTCTATTATTAAGTTAATCACTGCATTGGAAGTGAGAAATCTATCTTTTCAATATAAGATGAGTTTTGACTTGAAAAAGTGGACAGTTTCTAGTGTTTGCTAATCTGCTCCAGAAGATGTGTTTAAACTGACACATGTCTAGAAATGCCAGTTGACTGGCCCCATTTTTCAACTCTTGAACCGTAATTTGTTGACTAGGCAACAGGACAAAACTCAGGGGTAGCTTCTTTCTCGAACCCTCCTCGTACCTCCATCACAGCACTTACCATGTGTTTGAATTTTATGCTTAGGTGACGTACTTGTGTTTATCTTTCTGTCCCTGGAGCCAAACAAATCCTCAGGCAAACAGTAGACACTCAATAGATGTTTCTCAAATTAATAATTGAGTCAATTGGATGCTTAATATTTTCCCTATTTTATCTAAAGATAATCAGGCCAAATATTTAAGGTTGCAGATTTTGATAGGTTTGGTTCAATTAAACATAGTGTGTTCTCACTCACTCACCCGCTCTTCTGCCCTATGCAAATGTGTAACTGCACCAATTTGCATTTTTTTAATCTTCGATTTCCCAACTTTTTGGAAATATTTTGCTGGGTTCATTTTCATTTAAATGGTAATTTCCAGCTTTGTAAGGGGAAATCATTTCCCAGGCATTTAATTTGCATCGATCTGCAAGACTCAGTATATGAAAACGCCAAGTTGTATCAACGTCTGCAAATTGGACCTGTCTTGCATATTAGTAACTTATGTCTCCTAGAATTCAAAGACTTCTTTAAAACCTGCTAAGTGTTTGGTTTTTTTTATAAAATTAGAAGAAAAGAGGGGAAAAACCTGTCTCTTTGTTTGCAAACAAGTAACATGTGGAGCAAAAACCATGAAATTAATGTCTCTTGATGTGCAGCCAAATCTGAACAAAACATAAACTTTGAGTAATTAGTCTGTGTGTGTTTGTGTGCATGCTCATGCCTCATCTCAGTCTGGAACTGTTTGTGGCATACGTAAGCCCCCTGCCCTGATGACACGGTCATTACTTGAAAATAGTGACCACGTAATTCTTTGAATTAAAAAAAAAATCTGTTTTAAAATAAGTGATATTTCAAGTGTTTGTAATATTCCATTCAAGTTGGTCGTAATAGCTGCTTTTAGGAATAATGACTCACGTTTGAGTATGGTATTATACAAGGTTGGCTTAACCACATATATCAGGGTAGCTTTAAAATTAAGTTGAGTAATTGCTGCTCTGCCCGAAAGGACTGTTTAATGACACAAAACACAACGTCCTTGCTTCTTTCACGTAAAATAATATGGTACTCTGGCCTTTTCCACAATAGATTCTTGTTCTGACAGAACTCACTATTACCTGTTTAATACAGTTTCGACCTTTGATATGAAACCTTATGAGGTAAAGTGCAGGAGAGCATGGTTGAGTTTTCAGAAAGGCACATACATCCCCCAATGCCATTTACCACCACATTTAAAGGAATGAAATATCCCCTGTAGGTTCTCTGTGTGCAGGATGTGTGTTACCGCTTTCGTAGGTAAAGTGCTGCGGAAGATGGGCTGGCCCAAATATGGCAACTGAGTTATAGATGCATGCAATTCAAAAATGCAACTCCATTTTAATTAGAAATAAGGAGAAAATAAGATGCAAATTTGATTTTATTCCAAGGAGAGCAAAACAGCATTATTGTTTTGAAAATGAAAAGAAACATTAATTTTCATCCCTTTTTGCTAGTGTAATAAGGTAGTCTTGAAACAAAAGGAGAAAACTGTAAACATTTAAGGTAGAAGCTAGGCATCAAGGCAAATTTTAACTATATTTCTATTAAAATCTAATTTAATAGCTGATTTAGAATCAAGTTATCTGGGGCTATATTTTATTAAGTTTTATTTGCTTGAGTAAAATACCAGTGGATAAGGAATTACTCTTCATGTTGGAAAATACACTGATAAAATAAAAACAATACATCCTTTATTTTGGTGAGGGTACTCAGTTTTAATTGGATTTAAGACATTTTTATGAGTCTTTCTCTTTTTACCTCACTCAGTTGTTGAAAATTCCCAGGCTCTCCTTGCTCTAAACAATATTTTATTTTTCAGAACTGCCTGCTGGTTGGGAAAAGATTGAAGACCCTGTCTATGGTATCTACTATGTAGAGTAAGTGCCTCTTCACAATCCACAAGTTAGTTCTTACCCCTCTGTAATTATGTACATTTATATTCATAGAGCTTGCCATCATTATAAGGTACAAACTACATAATAATACTATTAATTTTATAATAAAAATACACAGGCATATTTTAATGAATGAGGAAAAATATTGAGTGACTCAGGATAGTAAATCATAACATTAAATTCATGAGGGCAGGATCCGTGTGTTTTGTTTACACTGTATCATCAAAGCTCAACATAGTCCTGGCATTATGGCCTGTACTTAATAAGCATTGGTTGAATGAATAAAAGAAGCCAGGATTCAATAGACCAGATGAAGAGGGGTTGTTTACCTTTAGGAGGAATATCTGTTTTGACTATTAATACTTCTTGCCCTGTCCAGGTCTGAACTCTTAGTAATTATTTATTTATTCATTTAGACATTCTGAAAGAGTCTGACAAATCTTATTTATGAAATGTTGCCAATATTAAGAAGGGAATGGAGAACTAGCCTAACTTGCAAGACTTTGCGTGCCTTTCTGCCTCTCCGTTGCCTGAGGAGCGTACATGTGGCTTTTGTTTTCTGTTTTGAAGTCTCAAATTTTCATCATGACTTCTTTATCGTGTGCTTTATTCTAGCATTGGGCACACAGTTTTTTCTTTTATCAGAACTACCGATGAACGGTATGATTCTGAAAGAAAATAAAAGAAACCCAAGATTAGAGCATTGAAAAAATACGCTTTATATTATTTCCTCTGAGAAAGATGAGAGAGTACTAATAAAAGATCCTTCAAAAGAAACAGATGTCATGTAAATGTTGTACAGTCAGATAACTGCCATACTTTCACTTGCAGTCTGCTGGCAGTGAAAAGTCATTTGTATAATACCTGCTAATCTGAACATATGATACAAAAATGCCAGGCCGTAAAATGCTTAGTGTCTTACTGTAAAATATTGAGTTCAGTATAGCAAGTGTCCTTGACCAATCCTAACTTTACCTCCCCTTTACCTAACAAAAAGGATGGGCAGTCTAGAGCATCAGACAGGCAAACCTGGCTGTTTCTCTGACCCTCATAAAATAGATTTCCTTTGTCCCCCAAGTATTTTGTGCATTAAGAGAGAACAGAAACAGGTGACACAAACTTTGGTGAGTAAAGAGACTTGATTTGAGGGCAAGTTTGACTATATAGTTCTCCTTCCTGTGACTTTTCAGATTCACATGCCTGTTAATGGTAGACTGTTTCTTAGAAAGAAATGGCCTACAAGAATTAAGAAATAAACATGTATGCCTTTAATAGAAATTAAGGGCAATCAATCTGTCCACCCTATTTGACAAGCCTGATATTAGAAAATAAAGCCTGGCTTTAAAAAATATTTAGAGTGCTAAATAATCACAATAGTATATTCCCAAACTTAAATGAACTATTAATTTGACTTAAAAAATATATGTATACACACATACATACATGAATGAATATATGCTTGTGTGATGTGATATTTGTGTAGTGTGTATGTATATACACGTATGTACACTAAATATGAGGTCATGGCAAAAAATGTATATATATGTATCCATATGTACACATGTGCGTCTGTGTGTGTATTTTTGCTTTTGCCATATCTTTGTTAGTTTTGTAGCCATCTAGAGTGTCTGGGTCTTTGTTACCTTGAACATATCGCATCGGCTTGGTTATCTGTATTTGGAGTCTCTCTGCCCAAGACCTATACATTTAATCCTGCCTCCATGTTTATTGATGAAAATAGTTGATGCATGTTAGTAGAGGTCTTTTTTTAAACTTTATTATTTGGGTGAATGCATATGCTTTTGTAAACCCTACTGTAGAAAGTTACACGTCAGTTCTGGCATCATATGTTATAGACAACGTCACATATCCCCTTCGATCTCATTTTTCGATGATTCCGTAATCTGCTTCTTTTTGAATGAAAGTAACTTCCCCTGTCAGGTGAGATCGTGGACATTTAGGGAGAGTCAGTGGTTAAAATCCTGGGATTTGAAAGCAGGCCAACGTGAGCTTGCATGCCTGCTTACTACTCACTGACTGTGTCATGCAAGGTGAATCATTATTTGTCTGCTCAGAAGTTTACTTGTTCATAAGATAGGAATAAAAATAGGACTTACCTCCTGGCATTTACTGAGGATTTTAAAATAAAATGCATGTAAAACTGGTAGCACCGTGCTTGGCACATCTAAGCAGTCAGAAGTGGAAGCTTTTCATTTTTATTTCCTCTTTCGAACTGCACATTTTGACACCTGAGGGTCAGCACGTCAGGCCACCTGCTCTGCTCACTGTTGATCAAGGCACTTGGCCTGATTGGCATTTTGCCAATGTTGGGACAAAATGTTTCCTAACTGTTTTTCTTCTTCTCCAGCCACATCAACAGGAAGACACAGTATGAGAACCCAGTTCTAGAAGCCAAACGGAAGAAGCAGCTTGAGCAGCAACAGCAGCAGCAGCAGCAGCAGCAGCAGACAGAAGGTTGGCCTCTTCCCTCTGGGCTTTTTCTTGAGCAGGGGAGCGTGGGGCGAAGCCTGGGCACTACCACCCCCGTGTGGTCAGAGCTGGCCTCGGTGATCAAGTCGTTCTGCCAGGCTGAGGAGCTCGTGTCCTGCGGGGAGGAATACAGAGCTGCTGCTGGAGTCCCCCCTCGCCACATCTCACTGGATGACTAAAATGGAGATACTGATTCAAAGGCACCCCAATCTCCACTTTTATTTAGAAAAGAGTGTCGTCAGGTTGGAGAACTTTCTGATGGTGAAGGAATTCTCTTGCCCCCGCAGCGTTTGTGTTGCAACTGGTATCTAAATCCAAACCACTGTTAGTATTTTTACTTTAAGCAGAGTTACTGGGCATGAAAATAACTTTCAATTTTAGGAACATTCTTGTAAGAATCAGAAAGAGCTGGTAGTTTTGAGTGCTTTTTAAAAATTACAAATTCATGTTCTTTGTAAAAATATAAACAATTCAGGAGTGTAGAACATTAAATTCTCCCCTGCATGCCCCCTTCCCGTTCTCAGAGATAAACACTATGCAGAAATTTTCTAGGGATATATAAATATGCATATTGTAACAAAGTCTGATCATAACTTATATATATACACACACACACAGAGTTTGTATGCCTGTGAGGCCTGTTTTTCTCGTTTTTTATTTCTTACACGTATTTCAAAGTCAGTTAATATAGATTTAGCTTAAATTTTTAATAGCTGCATAACATTCCATTTTATGCCTCCACTTTAGCCATCCATTTATTAATAGATGCTTTTCCCCAGTTTTTTTAATTGTGATCTTTTAAAATAATAGACTTAATAGCCCCTTAATATAATATGTGAATATCAAATGTAACACTTCTGTTATTATACTGTTGAGTATAATGAATATAGACTTCAGACAACAAGCTGGCAAACTTCTTCTGTAAATGACCAGATAGTAAATATTTTAGCCTTTGCGATTCATCTCATGTCTGTTAGAACGACTCACCTTTGCCATTGTAGAATGAAGACAGCTATATAGACAATATAGAAATGAATAGGCATCGCTGCATTCCAATAAAACTTTTATTTGCACTTCGTGTAATTTTCATGTGTCACAAAATATTCTCTCTTTTTTTTTTTTTTTCAACCAGTTGAAAATATAAAGACAATTCTTGGCTCACAGGCTGTGTACAAATAGGCATTGGGCCCAGCTTGGCTAGTAGGCCATAGCTTGCCAACCACTGACCTAGGTTATATAAGTTAGAGAGAGTATGTGTGTATTTTGTCAGTATGATCACTCATAGAAAAATTCTCTATCTCTTCTATCTAAAAAGCACTTTTGAAAATATTATTTTTCCTGAGCTGAGGAAACTTAGCATTAGAAATTGCAGTTTGGAGAATGGGAGTATGCAGTTGATTATGGTAGCTGAGCAGGAGAGAGACTCTGGGGTACATCTCCAGGGTCACTCGCCGTGAGTTATCTCTGGGCTTCCCAGGTGAATAAGACTATAGTTAGGAGCCAGGAGTATTTGTAATGGGTCCTGTTTGGATTTCAGAGGTGACAGAGATAGCACCTTAGCAAACTGCTGAAATCCACCTTTATCTGCCTCACTACCTAAAACAAGCAGGCTTCAGCAGCCCAGCCCATGCTCCAGTTGCCTGACTCTCTGTCTTTCCTGACATTTTTTGCCTGGTCTCACTTTGCACTGTCCAGTCAGAACTGAAGTTTTTATTGGTTATATCACAATATTTCTTTCCCCAAATGTCTTAGACAAGAGATAGAGATCTTGGTAGAGTGAGGTCAGATACCAATTTCTTTTTAATCTAAGCTGTGTGCCCTTGGTTTTATTGGTTTGTGTATTATTAAGAAGGTGAGTTGCGAGTAAGTCGACCGGCCATTTGAAGGAAAAACAGGAAACTGTTTCTTTTCTTTCTTGCAGAATGGACAGAAGAGCATTCATCCCTTGTGCCTCCTGTTATTCCAAACCACCCCCCAAGCAATCCAGAGCCAGCCAGAGAACCTCCACTTCAGGGTAAAGTGTTTTTATAATGGTATCATAGTTTTAGCTCAAAATCTAAATTTTTAAAGGTCCTTTAAATAGTGAATGACTTTAAATGACTTGTAACTCCCCGATCATTCCTTTGATAGCGAGAACTGTAAATAATGAAAGCAATTCTAAATGCATCGTTAATCAGACCTATCAAAAAAGTTAGAATCCTTGCTGAATAAATTTCTTCACCTATTTGTAACACTTTAAAAATAATGACTACTTATTAAATGATCATTGAAACCAAGGCTTCTCAACCTCAGCACTGCGCCATTTTGGCGAGGTCATTCTTTGATGTGTGGGGCTGTCCAGGCATTGTGGGATGTACCCTGTCTACTAGATGCCAGTAGCGCACGGCCCGCCTCTCACCCCCATTACGATAACTGAAAATGTCCCCAGATAGTGCCAGATGCCCCTGGGAGCAAAAACATCCCAGTGATTTAGAGACCACAAATAGTTAATCCTGTGTTAAATAAGATACACTGAAAACTCAGCCTTAGATCTGTTTCAAGATTCTAGCCAGCACATTTACTTTTGACAAAGATTTTCCTGTAAGTGTAAATGGTTAGGTGTTATGTTTTAAGTTCTCACCTCTATGCTTGCTGCAGTTCCAGCATTTATGCATGTTTATGTTTCAGTGGGTCTTACTCATTCACATTCATACATTGCATGAGACCTCTCAAGAGGATCATTCTTGAAAATCAGAAGCTCTAGAACTTTGCAACTTTCAGGTCTCATTACTCTGAAATGATAGGAAATATTTTCATTTAGTTTTTTCTTTTAAATAAGGACAATGAAACAAGCATCATGCTTGATAGAGTTGGGAAATGGTTATGGTACAGAACCATTGAAAACACTGTAAAATCTGTCTTCCTCTCTGCATTTTTAAAGAGATCTAATTGTGTTAGATACAAAAAATAAGTAGAATAACTCCAATTTTGATTCCTCCATTATAGTTTTCCTAAGAAAGAGATTATTTACTAGCTGACATTGTCATGAGGTTAGTATTATATCAACTTAATGTAAAACAATTTCTTTTGGAATAGACACATTTTTAATGGTGATAATGGCTCTAATAAATATAGGACATAGTAGATAATAATATATTAATATCAACATGACTGTGACTTCTTCAGTATTTTTTTTTTTTTTTGCCCGAGACAGAGTCTCCTTTTGTTGCCCAGACTAGAGTGAGTGCCATGCCGTCAGCCTAGCTCACAGCAACCTCAAACTCCTGGGCTCAAGCAATCCTTCTGCCTCAGCCTCCCTAGTAGCTGGGACTACAGGCATGTGCCACCATGCCCGGCTAATTTACACACACACACACACATATATATAAAAAATTAGTTGTCCAGATCATTTCTTTCTATTTTTTGATAGAGTTGGGGTCTCACTCTTGCTCAGGCTGATCTCGAACTCCTGACCTTGAGCGATCCACCCGCCTCGGCTTTCCCAGAGTGCTAGGATTATAGGCGTGAGCCACCGCGCCCAGCCCTCTTCAGTATTTTTTAAACGTAAAATTCCTTCTGCATGCTCATCCCTCCCCTCTGTCACAGTACACAGCTACACCAGCCTCCTTTTAGTTCCTTGAACCAGCAGAACTGTGGGCCACTTCTGAGCCTTTGCAAAGGCTGTTCCCTCTGTTTCCAGTTGTCTTTTCCTTCTACTCCTCACTTTGCTAACTCTTGTTCACCACAGGTCTTCGCTGGATTCCTCTATTGTGGTCACTCTGAACCCTCCTATACTTCTCACATATAGAATTTAACCGTTAGAACTAATGCTTGTTTGTGTGCCATTATTTAACAACAGTTTCCTTGTTAGACTTTAAATCCCATGGAGGCAGGAGACTATGGTTTTTTGGTTATTGGTTCCCCGTCTCCACTGTGGGCTAACCTCAAACAAAGCATAATCTCTTGACATCTAATTTCTGGTGAAACTGTTCCTGAGTGAGACAGTATCCATCTATCCATTCATCTACACATACATACATGATAGCCAGGCTTCCTTAAATAATTGTCTTAGAGATTAAATAAAGCTTTAAAGGTTCAGGTTGTGGTTGCCAAATATTAGTGTACCAACTAAGAGTCCAGATGGTATTTATCTGTATTAGAAACTTAATCTCAGATTCTTTTTGTTGTTGTTGTTGTTTTTGAGGCAGAGTCTCACTCTGTTGCCCGGGCTAGAGTGCCGTGGCGTCAGCCTAGCTCACAGCAACCTCAAACTCCTGGGCTCAAGCAATCCTCCTGCCTAAGCCTCCCGAGTAGCTAGGACTACAGGCATGCGCCACCCTGCCCGGCTAATTTTTTCTACATATTTTTAGCTGTCCAATTAACTTCTTTCTATTTTTTAGTAGAGACGGGGTCTCGCTCTTGCTCAGGCTGGTCTCGAACTCCTGAGCTCGAACAATCCGCCCGCCTTGGCCTCCCAGAGAGCTAGGATTACAGGCGTGAGCCACCGCGCCCAGCCTCAGATTCTTAACTTTCCTTTCTTCCAGGCCTTTTTTTTTCTTCTTTTTTTCTTTAACCCTCTTGGATCCAGTAGCGGTCTTGGAAAGTTCAGATTCACAGAACTCTCCCTGGGATTAACTCACTTATTTTTGCAGCCCTTCTACTGTGTAGTCTCCATGTTGATCTTTGTCTTTCAAACATTATAATGTTTGGAATTTAATCAATACCAAAGAGACCAGTTAAAATCCATACCCTTTGGCTCCAAGCTGTAATTGGGATCAGCGTTAACTTAGATGTTAGCCTTGTTGGCTTTCACTATGAGTTACCTACCTGCTGGTTAAGGGTCTTGATCAGCCATCTAGTCTTTCTTGTCTTGGGTAGTGTCTAGGGTTGATAGCACTATCAGGAAGAAGCCGTGTAGTTAACTTGTTTAGATTGTTTGGTATGAATTTTGCTAAGTTCACTGCACAACTGAACTCTCCCCTGGCCAAGATTAAAGTTCTAATCCTGGCACATGTTAATTTTAGTGATGCGCTCTTACGAAAACTCTCCAGCTTCAAACTTAGGCTTGGAGAGAGATTTTTGCAGTTACCTCTGCACTGTACTCACTCTAATACCACCAGTCATTGGTACAATAACTCACTGATTGAGCTCTTATTACGTGCCAGGCACCATCCTAAGCTCTTTACCCGCATTATCCGTCAGGGTTATTCCTCACAACTGTCACGTGAGGGTGGGTGCCACCGTCAGCTCTGTGTACACACGTGATACTCAGGCAGAGAGAGGTTGAGTAACTTGCCCAAGGCCACACCTTGAGTAGTAGAGCACAGATTTGAACACCCATTTTTATTAGGAATAATTTAACTTCTGGCCGAAGGATTTTTGTGGTAATTTTGTTTTCTGTGGGACACCTCATTGCATAGTCTAAGTCTGTGCTGTCCAGTACAGAACCACGTATTATATGTTGCCATTTAAATTTAAGTTAATTACAGTTAAAAAATTAAAAATTCAATTCCTCAATCCCAATAGCCACTTTTCAAGGGCTCAGTACCTCCCTTTGACTAGTGGCTGCCATATTGGACAGTGCAGGTATAGAGCATTTCCGCCATCACAGAAAGTGCTATTGGACGGTACCGGTCTGGGGTATTCAAACACTGGTGTCGAGAATAGTGCCAGCCTGGCTGGGAGAGAAGCACCTAAGGGTTGTTCGTGTGCAGAGTTGTGGGCCAAGACCCAAAAGATCCTGATTCAGTGAGTCTGAAGTGGGAACTAGAGATGAGTACAGGTTAAAAAGCTACTCCAGTGATTTTTATGCACAATCAGGTCTTACAGCTGGTGACTAGTCAACCAAGGTTAGGATCTCCCCAAAATTACCTGCACCACAGGGCTGCAGCAGAGAGCTCTAAATTCCAGTGCTTATGGGGAGAAAAACATTTATTCCCAAAAGATACATTAACTAATGACCTACCCATACATGAAAAGTAATAAAATGTGCATAAACGTGAAACCCTCTGATCTTCCCTGCCTAGATAAGCGTTGGGAAAGGAAGTCAGTCATATAATTACAAAGCTCTGCTCATGTCTCCCTTAAGTTGAAAATATTCTAAGCACAAAATATGCTAATGGATTTTCTTAAAAATTAGAGGAACTGCCAGACACATTTTCACATTTTCTAACTTTGCCTATAATAAGAGTGAAAGGCTCCAACACTCAAACACTTCTTTACAGCCTTCTCAGAGACATGCTAAATCTCATTTCTGTGTACTTTTGTTTGTTCATTCAGTCAACAAAAATTTTTGAAGGTATTGGACAGTATTCTAGGCACTGGATTTGCAAACAGAAATCCTCATGGAGCTAACATTCTAGTGATTTTATGTGTGTGCACTTGGAGCGCCCCCGTGCATGAGGGTGAGGGGCAGCACGACAGAAAACCAAACCAGTAAGCTAGATGTATACCCTGTTGGAAGGTGGTAAACAGTTAGGACAAAAATAAAGCAGGGAAGGCGGGATCAGGGATGTCGGAGGCAGTATTGTAACTTTTAATAACGTGGTTAGGAAAGGTCTCACTGAGAAGATAATGGCTGTTGACATCTCTGCATAACTAAAATGTGTTTTTTTCAAGCTTCCGGAAATTTCTAGCAGCCTCTGCTGCAGGAGTATAGGTCATTCACCTCCCACCCCCAAAATAAAATTGGGGGGTTACTTACCTCTCATCTATTTTCTATCTGGTAATTGTCTTGGCAGCTGTGTCCCCAAAGCCCTTGCTGCAAGTGATATCACCCTCCTGGTGCCTTGGCAGGTGACTTTGCATGGCAAATCCTGCTAAGTCTTGCCTTGCTTTCGCCACTGTGACAGGGCTGTAGTTTGTCAAGCTCCCAGTAAGCCTTGGGACTGCACTAGAGAGGCGGTTAGTGAGCAGACCTGTGCTACAAGCAATTTAAAAGAGCTTTCTTTTTAAGAGCCAAAAACTCTTAAAATATGCAATTAAAAATTGTATGCATGCCCAGAGACCTTTTTAAGCCCTTTTGGATATAGCTAACCAAAAATAACCTTCCTTTCTGGGTGTCAGCCTCCTGGTGCCAAGGGTATATGAGAATTTCCTTTTCTCTCTCCTTTTTTTTTCTTTATAACATATTTGATGGAAACGAAATGGAACAGATGGGGCAATGGAGAAACTGTG
>CAUYSK010038538.1:0-46378 GCA_963575035.1 Avahi laniger
ATGTGTACACAAAGAGTGCAATGTGCACCACGCAATGGGATGGACATATTTGAAACCTGGACTGAGGGGGGAGGGGGGGCAAGGGCAACACACGTAACCTAAACATCTGTACCCTCATATTATGCTGAAATAAAAAAAAAACAAAACAAAAAAAAAAAAAGAAGCCATCCTTCACACACCCATGAGATCGCATCCCAGGCTTGCCAGAAACAGCCATTTTCCAAACTGGCATTGCCTGTATACCTGGGAACATGCAGGAAAACTAGAAGAATGAATGAGAACAAATTAAAAAAGAACCATAACTTATAAAGACTTCCATGTAGATACCAGCAATTGTTGTTTGGGGTTCCTTGCTCAGGAGAAGCACCAGGTAAAGTTGCAAAGTCAGAGAAGATTGTCTTTGGTGTCCTACCCTCTTCCTTTTGTTTCTCTTTTCCTACTTTTCCAGGCAACCAATGACTCCATGATGCTTTTCATCTTGCCAAGGACCACACATCCAAGGTCTTCAAAAACAAACTTACTCTCTCTGATTCCTTTCTCAAAATGAAATTCCCTTTTACAACGTAATGATCTTAGTTGGTAGTAACGAAAAAGCATCTCATAAATTAATTCACATTAAGGTATGGATGCCTAATACACTCTTTCCCTGATTTGTGGTTCTGAATCACAGATCATATTGACCCAATCACCAACTATAACTCAAGGACTCCAAAATTTCTGTCTCTAGACTTTACCTTTTACCCTCTTCCTACAAAGCTGGACCAATATATCCAATTACCCATAAGCACCTTGAGTCACCATAATTAACATCTAAACTCATGGTCAACACTACCTAGAAAATGTTTGTCCTCAAATAGTGCCATCTTGGTTTTGAGCAGAGGCTTCCAACCATTGGCCCATCAGACCCCGGAACGTTTTCCCAAACTCCCCCCTCTCTTTAACTTCTCCCTACCTCCTATCCCTACCTCAGATATGAGCAATTTCCAAATCATAGTAATTCAATCCTATCTCTGTACCCCATCCCCTCTGATGTTTCAGGAGTTCATTATTTCTTGCTTGGGTTTTAACAATAGCTCTCAACCACAGCATCTCCACACCATACCAGCCCTATCAAATCTGATCCAATCTCATACTGCTGCCAGAGTGAGCTCCCTAAAATGCAAATTTGCTCATTTCAGTCCCTTGCCTAAAATCTTGAAATCGATCTTCATTATCTGGAGAAGGAAATCCAAATTCCTTAAGATGACACACACAAGGCCCTTCATATTTTCGTCCCCATTTGTCTCTTCACTCACATGTTCTGCTGCTCCCCTCACTTTCCTTCATACTTCTTCTATGCCAACCATTCTCATTTTTGAACATGACATGCCATTCTGTGCCACCATACCCATGCATGCACCGTGCTTTCCATCCAAAAAGCCCTCTCCTTCCCAGTCTTCCTGGTAAACTCCTATCCATCCTTTAGATGCAACACCATCACCTCCTCTGGGAACCCTTCTAGGACCAACCCTCTGTCACAGAACAACTCAGTTGCACTTTATTTTATCTTGACTCAGTACTTTGTCTCTATTCACATTGTTGCATTTATCACACCCTATTGGAACTGTTTGCAGTGGAGTGTAAAAGAAGATAATTCTATTTAAAACCACAACCAACTTAATTACTTTTGCCCTAAGCAGTAATTAAGTAATTTTGCATACACTTCTCCTCTGGGGCATAATTTTTCCCCAGAGTAGAAGTGTATGCAAAATACTTTTAAAAGCAGTATTTGGTGCAAAAGGAAAGATCACCAGGACCTGTTTTAGCAGACAACAGAAAAATAGAGATAGTTAAACCATACTGCAAACAGAAGGTACTAGAATATGGTAAGGGGGAAGGGGGACTGGATGAGAGCTGAGAAGAGAGAAGAGATGGAGTCAGGGGCAAAGCTACTCAGAGATAGGCAGGGAGCCTGTGGAAAAATGTTTACCCCTGAGAATCCCTCAGTGCCAGGTGTGGCTGAAGAATGCATAAGAACAAGAATATCTACTACTGAGTGTGGCATTAATTGAACCGTGGCGCAGCTGGGTACCCCCCGTCACTTCACATCTTCAGGGCATCTGCCACACACACACGTGCCCTGTGCGCTTTCCTCACAGGGCAGAAAATCCAGCTCAGGGCAGAGCCGTCTCGCAGGAGGCAGGTCAAGACCACAGAGCCTTGAGAAGCCAGGGCACTAGAAGAAAGTCAAGATCCCCCTGAGGAAACCCCAGGTATGGGGAGGGCCCAGTGGGTTGTCTGAACCAATTATTGCCTAAATATCAATTATCATGATGACCCCAGCTGACAGGGGTTAGGTTCGCTGACTTTCTTTCTTTCTCCCCTTCTAGAACATGAGCACTACAAGAGAAAGAATTGTGTCTTATTGACCTCTGATTCCCCTTTGGCTACCAGGGTGGACTCTTAAAAGGAAGGTGTTCAAAGAATGCCTAGAAAACTGAATCTGTCTTACCAGGTTAATGTGTCAACCTCCTAGAAGTCTGTATTTTTTCCACAAAAGCCCTCAAACATGATGTTTTCAAAGAATATTTCAGCAGAGCACAAAGACATATTTTTGAGGCACAGTTTCTTCCCAGCACCTCCTAAGTCGCACTGCACAGAAAATGCTCTATTTGCTAAGCTCGAGATCCAGCCGTAGCTGTCACAGATGGGAACGAGGAGTGAGAGGTGCTCTCACTCTTGGTGGAGGAGACAAGTTTTCCTAAAGACATGAAACAGCGCACCCACAAAGACAAATAATTACTGCTCAACCTTTTTACCTTATAGCCCTTTTGTGTATCAAATTCAAGGAGTTTGATGAAGACAAAGGATTTCAAATAATCTTTACATTACATATGGTTGTCGTGCAATGTTTAGTTTTATGCACTTAACCTTGAACTGCTACCAATAGAAGGGAGGTCATTTTGGAGGCTAAAAATGTAGGTCAGGCATCTCAGTTTAAGTGCGTGGAAGGAGCACTCCACCGACACTGACTTCCTTCCCCTGGGGTTACTGTAAGAAATCGCCTGTTTGGGTCAGATTGTAAGAAGGCAGCTTTGCGGGCCAGAATGCTCTTCTTTGTCTCCCACATGGGGCGTGCAGCAGTCAAACTGAAAACAGCATCCTTGCTGCTGCCTTTCAGAAGCCACCGCATGGGTGAGTCAGAGACATTTTACAGCCTGCACGTCCCGCAAAAGGAGGAAAGACGTCGTTCGACTGGCTGGCCACTGGACAAAGCAAATTGTCTGGAATAGACGAACTGAATTGAATTGGCATCTGAACACGATGAACCTGAATTACTGTTCTGCAGCAGGGGACACTGATTGACACAGACATGACAAACAGGCAGATCATGCCTAAATAATGCCTGGAGTGAATGCTCTTCCAGCCTAAAACAGGATGCTTAGGCTAATCAAATATTCAACTTGATGAAAAGTTATCCACACAAGAAAGATTTTCAAAAAAGAGGAACACACTCAGATACACTATAGCATACTTTTAATGTTAGTTTCCTATCACTGCCAGAACAAATCATCACAAATTTGGCGGCCTAAAACACATTTTTACAGTTCATTGGGCCAAGATCAAGGTGTCAGCAGGGCCGTGCTCCCTCTGGAGGCACTAGGGGAGAATCATGTTTCGCCTTTTCCAGCTTCTACAACTGCAGTCCTTGCATTCCTTGGCTTGTAGCCCCTTCCTCCGTCTTTGAAGCTGGCTGTGCAACAGCTTGTTTCTGTCCTCACGTTGCCTTCTGTCCCATGGTCTCCCTTTGCCTCCCTCACACAAAGAGCTTTGTGATACACTCAGGGCCCACCCAGAGAATTGAGAATAATCTCCTCATCTCAAAATTCTTAATTTAATAATATGTGCAAGGTCCCTTTTGCCATATAAGGCAACATTTCCAGGTTCCAAAGATCAGGATGTAGACATCTTTAGGGCCCATTATTCAGCCTAGTATATCGTGTAAGAAAGATTTTCCAAAGAAGGAAATTAGATACATTTAGGGCTCTAACACAACCGAACATAATAGTCTCTTTTTTTTTTTTAAGACAGAGTCCCACTCTTTTACCCAGGCTAGAGTGAGTGCCGTGGCATCAGCCTAGCTCACAGCAAGCTCACACTCCTGGGCTCAAGCAATCCTCCTGCCTCAGCCTCCCGAGTAGCTGGGACTACAGGCATGCGCCACCATGCCCGGCTAATTTTTTCTGTATATTTTTAGTTGTCCGATTAATTTCTTTCCATTTTTTTTAGTAGAGACGGGATCTCGCTCTTGCTCAGGCTGGTTTCGAACTCCTGAGCTCAAACAATCCACCCGCCTCGGCCTCCCAGAGTGCTAGGATTACAGACGTGAGCCACCGCGCCCAGCCCATAATAGTCTCTTGATTATGCAGAGAACAATATCTAAGGTTATTATCGTTCTGAACATCATCATATTCATCATGTTCTAGCCACACAGCAGTGCTCGTTAATGCAGAATTTGAAACCAACAGCTCAGCTCTATTTGCCTTCAGAGTAAATTATGAGATATGAGCTTGTTTCTCATTCAGTGCCTTGGTGCAAACAATAGAATTTGAAAGTCTGCCTTTCCAGGAGGCAAGCGTTTTTCTGCCTTGCAGAAAATAGGTCTTGAAAGCCCCTATTTTTTTTTTTTCCTGAGAAAGACAGGTATTCGGGCCCTTTAATTACGCAAATATAAAGTAGGACCACTTGGAAAGCTGTGGTTCTTGGGGATGAAGTTGCTTTTTGTAAAAGGTGATGTGAAAGGTCGTGTATATGTACAGTAGGCAGAGTTGCAGCTCTGCAGACTACATCCTTTGTGGAAAAGCGCCTTTCTAAATATCGATATACTGTGCTACCGGGCACGTACGCTTGTTTGTTATTGAAGAGATGTACGCTTGTGGGTTTTTTAATTTAGTTGTTGAGATAGCCAAAAATACAACAAAGATATAAAGGCACAATGTTCAACTCCTGCTGGAAGACAGAACAAAAAGTAGAATCAGATGAGGCATAATCCAGCTCACTGACAAATTTAAGGCTGAGTGAACATTTAGAAAATGTAACAATGCTGAGCTCTTGCAGCCTAAAATAGTTGTTCTTGGGGCCTGATGGGATTATTATTGCCATGTAATAAATTACCCCAAAATTTCCTGATGTAAAACCATAACCGTTTCATTTCGATCACAAAACTTCAGGAAGGCTTCGGCCAGGCAATTCTCCGGAGCTCTCACGAGCAGGCTGGCCGTGTGGGCACGCAGCCCGTGCAGTGGCGCAGAGCCCTTCACTTTAGAGAGCCCCACACTTATTTTAATCCTCTACGTGACATTCTTAATTTTTTAATAAAAGGCCTCACGCTCTAATTTCGCACCGGGACCCACAGATTATGGAGCTGGTACTGCTCGTGAGGTTGCATGCAGGTATTGGCTGGAGCTTCATCAGTTGAAGTCTCAGCGAGGCCGGATATCCAAGACAGCGTCCTGACATGGCTGGTGGTTGATGCTGGCTGTCGGCTGGGAGCTCATGTGAGACTGTCAACCAGAGCACCTACACGTGGCCTTTCCAGCATGGTGTTCTCAGGGGAGTTGGGCTTCTTGCATGGCAGTTGGCTTCCCCAGAGTGAGCATCCTCAGAGAACAAGGTGGAAGCTGCATAGATTTTGTGACCTAGGCTTCCAAATCATAAAGCCTAACAGAAGTCACCAGGGCTCTACCTGCAAGTGGCTGCGTGGGGCAGGGATTGGTTGCCCAAAACCAGGCAGTTGGCCAAGGTGGTGAACAACTTCAGGAAAGATTTAAGGGAAATGAGGATGTTGCTTAGAAATTCCCAGAAAACCCTAGGGCAGAGGGCCTGGTAAAGAACTGGACTTCCTACAGAGAAGCAAGATGAGGGCCATCATCATTTGATGTATTTGTAGAAGCTGGCAAACCCAAGGATATATTATTGGTTGTATTCTAATGAGCTTTCCATAAAGCTTAAAATTCCATAATTGTATGACTAAGCACATATTGAAATTAACATGCTCTCCCTGCTCACTCACAGAAAGAATGACCCTCCAAGAAGAGGCCATGGTTCAGACACTCCAGTATAGGCAAGCGATTTTTGGAGGATCTCCTACAAAGACACAATGGAGCTTGGCGATAAAATGCAGGAGTCTACCACCATATGACTATTATAACCTTAGGAAAGATACTAACTCAATCTGTGCCTCAATTTCCTCATCTACACAATGAGACTATTTAATATTTCCTACTTCCTAGACTTATTATGATGATTAAATGAGTGAATGCATGTAAAGTTAGAAGTGTCTATTGTAACCATTGAACAAGTGTCAGCTTTCATCACAAAGGGTTTCAGTACTAATGAGAAAAATGGGGAATCCTTTGGTATTCACCTACTGTACAGCAGGAGTAATTACATCCTTGCTTCACTCAGTAAAACTCACTTTCATATGACAAGAACTACAATTCATCCAAATTCTTAAAATGAAATAATTGGCTTGGCACAGTGGCTCACGCCTATAATCCTAGCACTTTGGGAGGCCAAGCAAGAGAATCCCTTAAGGCCAGGAGTTCAAGACCAGCTTGAGCAAAACCCTGACTCTACCAAAAAAAAAAATAGAAAAATTAACCAGGTATGGTGGTGCACACCCATAGTCCCAGCTACTCAGGAAGCTGAGACAGGAGGATCGCTTAAGCTCAGGAGTTGGAAGTTGCAGCAAGCTGTGATGCTGCCTTTGCACTCTAGCCTGAGCAACAGAGTGAGACCTTGTCTCAAAAAAAAAAAATTTTTTTTTCAAATAATTTTACTTAATAGATTTCACAAAGCTAAGCAACATAAATCCAAAAGAGAGGATTTGGGGTTTTCTTTATACATTTTCTATGCATTTTCATATATAGTAACCAGAAGTTTGGCAACATATGCAAACACAACCAATATCAAGAGGCAGAAGCAAACCTTGCTTTCTTAATGGATCTCACTTGGGGTTTGAGGCGACCGCAGAAGGCACTTGACAAGTGGTCTGTGGGAAATCTGGGTCTTTTTTCTCTTAGATGTTGAGAAGCCCAGGAATGTGGAATCAGCAAATGCCTTAGACCCAGGAAACTCTTGCCTGGATTAGTATCTTAAAAATACTAAGCACTTTTCCACGAGCATGGCGTCCCTTCCAAAGGGGACAGCCACACTCAGGCCACTCCAACATTCAACACAAACAGCCCGTCCGAGTTGTACCTCCCAGAGCTGGTTTCCGGTCAAAGCCATGAGAATGTGGTTGTGAGAAATGGTTACCGGGCTTCTGGTGTTGTCACCACTATAAACAAGGGCTCGTCCATACAAAGGGCTGCGGTGTGTCACCTACAGACAGCATGTAAGGAAACCACAGAGGTAAGCCAGTGGAGTCAGAAGTCTCTGAATTTTTTCACAGCCACAACCCCACACCAACTCATAAATCCACATTTGCCTAATGCATTCAGTTACTTGACTTTGAAAACAAGAATTTAAAGGTAGAAACATTGATCCGCAGGCCTGCATAATCCAGGAGACCGTTAAGAGTTAGTTGAAGCTGGGAACTGCTCTAAATGCCTTATGTATATTATTTCTTTTAATCCATTTCACAATCCTATGATGTAGATATTATTATCATCTCCTTTTATAGTTGAGGAAACTGAGACTCAGAGAAATTAAGTAACTTGTCCAAAGTAGCCTATAGATAACGCACACATATACACACACAGAGATGGTTAACATGCAAGTCAACCACACAAATATAAACACATAACCTCTCTTGTCTGTATTATATAGTTCACAATAAAAAAGTAATTAAAACAACTACAAGCATTATTTAATGTATGAATAAAGGTCCAAAAATAAAGGAATAACTAAATAAATTCTGGTTCATCAACTTGGAAGAATTATGCAGCTACTAAAAATCATTGTGAATGCTCTATGGAAACACAGGAAATAAATAGAATATAACATTAAGTTTAAAATTACCCAGTACAAATTGCATATATGCTACAGTTATAGCTTTTTAAAGTATGTATCTGTGAGGCAAAAGAGCAGAAGAGAAAGCAAAATATTAAAAATGGGGCTATTGAGGGAGGATAATGGATGGCTTTTCTCTTTTTAAATAATACACTAAACAACATGCTTACCATGCCAGGTATTATTCTGCGCACCTTATAGATATTATTCTGTCCTCTCAACAACTCTGTAAGTAGGTACTGTTATCATCCTCATTTTACAATTGAGGAAAGGGAGGCACGGAGAGGCTGGGTAACTAGCCCCAGATCATCAGTAATTGGCACGGCTATTAAGTTCCAGAACTTACATTTGAACCCAGTATCTGGCTCCAGTGCCCACACGCTTACTCATTATGCTGTGCTCTCTGATATTGCTATGATGTCTGTACAGTTGAAGAGAAGAGATAAACATTTTGCCAGCAAGAACATCTTAATGCTCAAATTGTGGTCATTTTACTTTAATCTTAGTTTCGAAATATTTTCTTCTACTGAGCAGAATTCTCAGATTCCGTATCCACTAACTAGCTGCCAGTGAGCCAGCACATACTTTTTAAGCACATATTTATCCAGCTAAGCATATATCGCTCCTAAAACTTACTGAACTAAAAATGCTTTCCTTTCAATGTATACCACTGGAGTACGTTACGATAGAATTGAATCTATAGCTTCTTTAATTTTCACAAATGGCAAGATGGTTTAAACAAAGGATCTCTATACTATTAATAATACATACCTGTACCATATATACTATACTAGATTAATATATGTGCATGTGTATAAAAATTCAGTGGAGAAAGTAAATTTGATAACCATGAGGTATAATATAGCTGTAGCGTTTAAACAAAAAGTTGGTTCTGAGTTTCCCTGGGCCAAGCAAAATGGGAAACTGCACCTCTTGGAATAACAACGACAAGTTACTAAGCCCACTATTTCCTGTTACCATATGAAGTCACTCACATTTTTTAATTTCACTTACTTTACACGTAACTCTTTAAAATAGATATTATGCCCCATTTAACATATGAGGAAGCTGAGTCTCAGAAAGACTAATTTGCCTAATTTCATACAACCAGAAAATGGTAGAACCAGGTTTCAAAGCCAAGAGTTGTCGACATATTAAGTGCCTTTTTTTTAACCTCTCATTTTATTAGGAGGAAAAAAAAAGACAAACCAACTTCTTATTTTCCTCACAGTCAATTACAAGTGAAATATGTCACACAGAGCTTTATAAATGAATGTGACTTTTATCCAAATTTGGGGAGGTGGGGAGGAAGAGAAAGAGAGAGTGAGAATTGTTTTTTCCTCAGCCAAGCCTTCATAAATAAAAACGATATCACAAGG
Organism: Avahi laniger; assembly: GCA_963575035.1. Classification (NCBI taxonomy): domain Eukaryota; kingdom Metazoa; phylum Chordata; class Mammalia; order Primates; family Indriidae; genus Avahi; species Avahi laniger. The sequence continues at coordinate 9,375 of CAUYSK010038538.1, forward strand.
AAAGGCCATACGCTTTCCGGTTGCCCTATGGAAGAAAGGTTTCTCTCTCCACATTATGAGGGCAACCTTGTACGTTAACACCTGAACTGCTCAAGCCATTTCTCCTGCAGGCAAAACAAGGGAGCTCCCAGAATGCTGAGAGCAGAGCAGAAGAACACAGGCTGCTCATGCTGCCTCAGCATTGTCTCAATTGCCAAAGAAACAGATTCCCCCATACGGTAGCCATTTATTTCCTTTGGCTGCGTGCTAAGGAATCGGGAGACAGATGGGTGTAGTGCGCCACCTTGTGAGCAGGAGAAGACGTGCACGTTCCAACCCTCAGCAAAAGCCCCAAAGGGAAGCTGTAACCAGGGCCCCAGACTCCAGAGCACCACGTACAATGTATTTGGAAATGTGGAGTGTGGAGGTACTTCCGTACCCTCTCCCAAGGCCAGCCCTAAGCCATGAAGAGAAATGACAGAAAAGTGTCTCATAGCACACTGCAGTGTTGCTATAAAACCCACACGAAAAGTCATGAACTTGGATTCAGTGAACCTGTTTCTGCCACTAACTACTGAGTGACCTTGAGCAAGTCACCTAATTCCTGCAGGCCACTTTTGCAAATGAGGAAGGTGGACCAGGTGATCTGCAGGGGTCCATCCAGCTCTAACAACGTGAGTCTGCCATCAAAGTGAAGTTGCTTTCACTCTGCTCTTTTCACTGGCCTTCAGTTTCTGTTCTGTCACCAAAGTTGTCTTGTGAGATACAGCTATGCTCTTGCCACTCCTATAACAGAGCATACAAAACCATCCACAAGTCACCCATTTGCCTGCTATTCTATTACCATGTTCATTCATTCATTAGAGAAATAATTTGCTATATGTTCCCCACTGTGTCTTCATGTCCACACTATCCCAAGCACATGGAACACTGGCTGTTCCGCTAACATACCAAGCTTTTTTGTACCTCTTGCCTTTGCTCATGCTGTTCCCTTTGCTAGGAATGTCTTTCCCACATCTTCCTCCAGACCAGTTCATATTCGTCTCAGCGCAAAAGCCTTTCTGAAATTTCCCAGTAACTATCATCCTGTGTCTTCCTAACATTTCATGCCTTGATCTTAGTATTTAGCACACTGTCTTAAAATGACATGTGTACATGTTTAATGAGATAATATCTTGATACACTCAGAGGTGTAATTTTTTTCCCTGCAACTTCCTATACTTCTTCCACTACTCAGAAGAGGGCTTTTTATGTGCACTGCCCTCAGGGTAGGGCTACTACTGCCAAAATAAACAGAGGAAAGAAGATTCATTGCACAGATCTGAGCATCAAAATAAACTTGTGAGATTCATAGCAAGCTTACGAAGCTGATGGCTATGAAAGAAAGGTTTTTTAGGTTTCAAGAGCCTGAACATTTTAAGTACAAAAGCTGATATTTGGCTGGGCGCAGTAGCCTATAATCCTAGCACTCTGGGAGGCTGAGGCAGGAAGATTGCTTGAGGAGTTCAACACCAACCTGAGCAAGAGCGAGACCCCGAGACCCCGTCTCTACAAAAAATAGAAAATTTAGCTGGGCACTGTGATGCGCATCTGTAGTCCCATCTACTCAGGAGGCAGAGGTAGAAGGATCTCTTGAGCCCAGGAGTTTAAGGTTGCTGAGCAAAAGGCTGATGCCACGGCACTCTACTCTGGGCAACACAGCGAGACTTTATCTCAAAAAAAAAAAAAAAGTCTATATATTTATACCTTAAGCAAAAGACTCCAGAGCAAAAAGATGAAGAGTCAGTCTCCCCATCCACTCCATTTGCACACCCACCAATAGATTAGACAAGAGAGTAATAAATGGGGGCCAGACTCCTGCCCTCTGCCCATCCTCAAGCCACTCCCAGGTGGCAGTGAGAACTTACACCCCACTTCCTCTCTGGAATCTGGGAGGCAGATATGTTCTGAGTTGGGGCGTGGAAGCAGTAAGGGAGAAAACGTGGTGTGCCGTAACTGGACAGGAGACACACCAGAGGATCTCTGAATTTCCCCAGAGTGGCATGGAGACCAGAATCTGGAAGATCATGTGCCCCCAAAAAGCATAAGAGATGAACAAAAGACAACCAGTGACCCCCAAAGAGCCCAGAAGTCAGAATGAGACAGACACAAAGTGGCCACCATGACCCTAATGACCAGGGGCCCTGTGGATGGCTGCAATCAACATGTGGCCCTTTCATATGCATTTCTGACTTTTCTTTATACCTCCAGTGGCTAGCACGGTGGCCAATAAATGTTTGCTTTGTAAAATACTGTAGCCAGGACGATGGAGCACTAAAACATTACCAGAGAACCAGAGTTCTGTTTGCACCATCTTCCTTAACTTTCTATGTAATCAACCTCCAAGCACCATTAATAATAAAACAACTCTAACACCAATGCCATAATGGGAAAATATGAAAAACACATGTCAGGTATATAGAATTTCAAAATCTTTAGGGCTACAAGGTCTGTGAGTACAAACTGAGAGTAGAAACAAACACTTGAAGTATTTTTCAATCATTAATACTTTATTATATTAGTACTGGATATATTATTAATAATTTCTCTCCTAACATTTTATATATAATCAAATATAAAACGCAATACATACACACATAGTGATTATATTTTCTGCATTTCCATCTACATGCAGCAGAGCCCCCAGGGAATGGCACTGGGCCAGGGTGACCGCATGACTAGGAGGTGGTCATCATATAACACGGGGAGGGGCCAAGGGCTCCTTTATCCTCCTCCATCTGTGATCAGGGGGTTGGGACAGTGGAACATCTGGGACTACATGATAATTGTGAAGCGCTCCAGAAGGTTGATATTATACCCAGTACAGAGCTTTGAGAATTCCATGCAGGTCTTATTAAGAGGCCTGTGAAGTGGAGGGAACTGGGGATTAGACAGGACTTGCTGCAGAGCACCAGGAAAGGAGCGGTGTTTCCATAGCTTCTCCGGCTGAGTCCACGCGCTGCTCTCAGGGCAAGCGGTGGACCATGGGGGTGACGCAGGTGCAGCCAACAGTCACCATCACTTTCTCCAGCTGGAAGAAAACAGAGCAGCCCTGGCGCTTCCTCCGGAGGACCAGCGTCTCTTGCTGGATGGGAACGGAGTTCATAGAGACATCTTCCTTGCCCTGGGCATCGACGCAGCCCAGGTACCTACACTGGGCCTGTGTAATTTCTGAGGGGAACCGGTTGGGGTCCCAGTTGACACTGCAAGGGGAGCAAGCAAAAGCACAATGATGAGGAGAGGGAAAGAAGGACCCAGCATGACAGCCCCGCAGCGCTGGGCGCCCCCCTGCAGGGAGGAGGCTCTGAGCCGTGCACTGAAACACAGGCTCTGGAGCCGGGTGGCCTGGATTCATCCCCGGGCCTCTGGCAGTTGCTTACCCCACTAAGCCTCAGTTTCCTCAGCTATAAAATGAAGCTATTCATATACTGTTTTCTCACGGGATTGTTGAGAACACTGACTGATACAAATGCATATAAGACACCCCGCTGTACAATGTTAGCATTCGACTCATGTTAGATCTTTTAGTTTATTTTTATTGCCGTTATTATTATTACAATTATTATTTATCCTTTGCCTAGAGATGGAACATCACTAGTAGGTCTCCCAATATACAACCTACAAAGCTTGCTGCTTGGAAAGGAAAGCCAGAGTTCCCCGGGTCTGTGAATCCAGTGCCTTCTCTCAGCACAGTCGATCCAGCCAGCGTGCTCCTGTCCACCTCCCACCCATGCGGGAAGTTAGGCAGCAACCCTAGAAGCTCTTCTAATTGTCCCTGGAATCTGTTGTTATATTTGGAGAGTACTGGGGGGAGGGGTGCTTGGTGTTCTAAGAACCTGAATCTTAAGACAAAATTACAAAACTACCCAGACGGTCCCCACCTATCATCCCATTTCCCACACTGGCCTTTTCCTGCCCTCCTCCCTCACCCCCACTCCTGAAAGGATAAAGCCTAAGGTGAGTGCATCTCCCTGAACTGACTTTTCCTGGTTCCCACTGATCCTCATGCAGGGATAATTACGAGGGCTGCTTTAAAGAATCCCCTCTTCCAACACAGAAAAGAATTGTAAATTCCAACCTAGGACTGCATGAAGCAGAAAAAGGCAGAGCTGATGAGAATATGGAAGCGAAATGTCAGGACCATCAAACCAACCAGGTGGACCCAGCCCAAAACGGCAAGAACAATGTGAGCTCCCAGGTAAAATGGGATTTCCCTTGTGAAGAGTGGATGTGAGGGCTTTCCTCTTTTATTTTTTTCTATATATTCTCAATGTTCTACTTTATGATTAGAATGAATGAACATTTTTTATTTCAAAATATTAAGGGGGTATAAAAGTATACCCTATAATGCTGAAGTCAGGGTTTTCAGTGAAATTAACATATTCTTCAGAAAACTTGAAGTTCAGTCTCAGTTGGCACTTACCTGTAATCCCAGGGGGAGATGGAGCGGTTCTGGAAGTTACCTCCCATGGGAACACGGTGGTTTTCACTGACGATGCGAATGTCAAGCTTCACAAAGTTGCCCCCTTCCATGGGAGGGCAACTGTCAGGCTTTGGGAAGGCAGCACTCCATGCTTTCAAGTTTTTCCCAGCGGCCGCGTCCTTCAGAAAGGCGAGCCCCAGCATCAACAGCAGCAGGGACTTGACCTGGGAAAGAGAGGAAGCTGCAGTTGGTTAGAGACCCTGGCATCACTTGCTGGCAAGAGATAACACATGCTCTAGCTGAACTCAGCATTCCTTGTCCTTTTATGGGATCTGGGCTTCTCTTTGCACCTCAGTTCCTCACCTGGAAATGGGAACACCCTTACCTGAAGATATCAGGGTGCCAAACTGAGAACTAAACTCATTAGCCTGATGACCGAAGCCCTCCATGGTCCTAAGCAGTCAGACAGAAAGACTGGGACTCGGTTTAAATGCTATCCTGGCTTCCTTGCTGAGCCTCTGGTTTCTCACCTTTCCAACTGGATAACAATACTTACTTTATAAAAATATTAACCAGATTGAATGGAATGTTCTATGTAAAGCACCTATAAATGTGTCTAACAAAAATAGAGGCTAAATAAATGAGAGCTTTCATTCTTATCTCCAACCTCACATCCCATGACTCCTCCAGAAAATCCTTCCTCCCATCCATCCCTCCATCAAGAATACACTGCCCCTCCTGTCTGTGGAAATCCTGCCCTTTCCGCAAGGCTCAGTTCAGATGTGGACTCCTTAAAGTGGTTCAATCAGAGATAAGTTCATTGTCTTTAAATCATAAAGCCTTTACCATCTAACACTCAAGCAGCATTTTTTTAATTGTCTGGAAACATAGTATTTGTGTTCATGTCAGATCTACACCCATTAGATTGTCAATTCCTGTGGGAGAACCTGCATTTTATGGGTTTTCCATAAATACTTTCTGAATGAATGAAAAAATGGGTGAGTGAATGAATGAAACAAATGATGCAGTTAAATAAACAATATAGTTCAGCTCAATGCATTAAGAAAAACATTATGCAAAACCAACTATAGCAAAGTTCCAATTATCCACACTAATTGAAAGAAACAGCGGCACTAATGATGCACAACAGAGAATATAGAAACTATTTCTCTTAAGCTCTGGAACATAATTTTTTTACGTACTTACATTGAAACATCAGTTTATCTGGTGTTACAGGAATGCACAAATAATGGAAGTGTTCTGTGAAGACTTAACTAAAAATAAGAGCTAAAAATCTCGCCAGCTTCCCTTTGTCACGACCATGCTTTGCTCACCCCACCATCACCACTGACCCTTGCTGGGGCCGGACAAGGCCCATCACTGACTCTCAGCCTAATGCAGAGCAAGAGCGGAAGCTGAGCCGCTTTCATTCGCTGGGCTCAGTGTTGTTCAGGCTCACCCCCTCCATCAGTTAAGGCAGGGAAGGTGCTTAGACATATGGATTTAAAAAGCCCTTCTTTGTGCAGTTTGCAGATGCCAGAGGCCAGAAATGAAAAGAGTAAACAAAAAGGTCATGGTGTCAGCTTGCTGTACCAAGGTAGCTGATGCTAAAAGGAAGTTGAAAGCAAAGTTGACCCAGATCAGCCAGAATGAGGTTGATTTGCCTTCAGAGAATCAATAGTCATCCACTTTCATGTGCCACAATCGTTCATTTAACAACTAGTTCTTCACTCTCTAGCGTGGTGGCTCAGGGCACGGGCTCCAGAGTCAGAATTCCAGGGTCTGTAACTCAGCTCCAGGTCTCTTAGAAGACAGGACCCAGTTTCCTCCAGGGGAAAATGCATAAATGAGATGATACACTTAAATCTAGCAACACTACCAGCACACGGTGAGCATTCAATGCCAGTGGCTATTGTTAAGTCAGCAGTTTGCTAAAGCTACACAGTGGACAAGATCAATGTGGAATCCACCCTCATGCACTTTCTGTCTTGACAGAGTGCTATGAAGTTGTTTCTTTTAAAACGCCAACTTTGATAAGAGGGTCCTTACACAGCTCCCCAAGCCTGTGAATCACTTCGTTAGGTTTCTTAAGTAAATCCGCCCTTTGTGTTTTCCCTTTCCTCTTCTGTATCATGTTCACTGAATCCCTTCTGATTTTCATTATCAAAGCTTTAAAGTAACCGTACCTTGGGGCTATATGATTTAGCAATAATTACCATGCTTCTAACATGTCATTATTATATTTGCCTACAGATTCTTAGAGTATTTTAGAAAACACTTTCACATCTCTTTAAACACTGGGTTCTCACAACTCCAGTTGAGAGGTAGACAGGGCTGGTGTTACTTATCCCAATTGGACAGGGGAAGGCGTTATGTCTGAGAACAATAAGTAACTTGAGTTGGTTCACCAGCCTATTAATGCCAGTCTATAGACTCAAACCTAGGTGTCGGTGGTCAGTGCTATTGTCCTTGAAGGTCGTTATTCTAATCGTCAACATTAATCTTAGCTTTGTGTCACGAGAAGAGCCAAGCATTTTAAGCAATGTGACAGCTGTATCAGAATTGCATAAGTGTTGTGGGTCATATGGCCCTTTATCAGGAAATCAGATAATGTCTGCAAATCACTCCTATTTGCTCCGCAAAGCTTTTGATCTGAAACTGTAGATTTTAGTGGTTATGCAATACAGAGCAGGGCCCTGATAAGGCTGTCACTGGTTCTAAAGAATGATACAAACAGCATTTCTCAGAGAAGTTCAGAGCATTTTATAGGCTTCAATTCTTATATGCCATCTATAAAGCAGGTGAATAGATACTGCTCTCACGCTGTAGAATAGGAAACGGAGACAAGAGAAAGCAACAGCTGGAGCTGGGCAGTAACAGGACACTAAACTTCTCAGCCTAGCTTTGTTCCTCACTCTGATGTGAGCCCACCTGAGCTACCTGATACTCACCCCCTGTACCTATCTGCAGTTTGTGCCCTCCCCATATAGGAATGAGCTCCAGAGCCTGCCCAGGTACTAGGTCCATGAGAACTTGCCTACACTGCTTATTGAAGATGTCCTAGGTGTCTTAACTCCCAACTTTTAATCCTATTCCAATGCCCCTTACACCATCATGTTTCTTGCTGACAACCCAACAGATTTCTTCAAAGAAAACAGAAATAGAAATAGCTTTGGAGCACAAAGCTACTAAACGGATTTTCTTGGATGCAATGGCTTTAAATTCAGAAACCATGACTCTCCACCCTTCAACAAGAAGCATACTGTACTTGGAGCATGAAAACTTAGGTTCATGTCCCAGTTCTTATGCTTATGATATCCAGGGATGTTAATAAGTCACTTAATTTAATTGGACTTTTGTTCATCTGTATAATGCAGAAAGTAATCCCCATCTACTTCAGTGGCGAGAGTGATGAGAATCTCTGGGGTAACAATCATATCAATAATAATAGCTAATAACTTATGGAATGCTTTCTCTATTGCTATTGGTTGTTGTATATTAGAATGGAAAAATTAACTAAAAACTAAGCGTGCACAGATCTGTCAATATAGAGTGTAAATTCATTTATTCTCAATGATATCAGTTAGTCTCCCAAAAAATGCCATGGGAGAGATGCCATTACTGTTCCCACTGTACAGTTAAAGAGACTGAGGCACAGAGAAGATAAGTAGATTATCCAAAATCCTATACTTGGCAAATAGCAGAGCCAGGTCTGTCTAACTCCAAAGCCTATGCTCCTAAATAATGTATTTTTGCTACATTTCTTGTAATCTCTAAACTAACATATAAATATAAAATCAAAGCGTTATCATTGCCATATGCCATGGACCTTTTATGACATCCAAGCTCTTTTCAGTTGCATGGCTTGTAAAAGGAGAAAAAAAGAGGAATTATCTAAGCCAATAATATGATGTGTGATTTCCTAAGCCCTATTTCTTTACGCCTGTATATTAAATTCTTCCCAGATCTTATCTGAATAATCCCAGGCAAAATTCCAGACCCTGGCTGGGGGTAGGGGGCAAGATTTTCATCCCATTAACATCCCTCTTTCCTCCAAGAGGAATGAGATGAAACAAAAAAATAAATAAGTAGCAATGAGAGACATGGGAAATCTCACTTCTCTAGGAGCTGTCCAAAATCCACACTGGGTGGTTTTGCTTCTTCCATCCAAGTCATTCCTACAGTGTTGGGGAAATCATGGAACCTCTTGGGGCCCCAGCTTCCTTGGAAAAATATATATGTACATATCCCCTAAAGGGTGGCTAAGCTCCCAGCGTGAGATAAGAGTTTTAGGCCAACCTAACTCTCTAGTGGGTGGCCACAGAAGAGACCATGCCACTTGTCTGTGATACCAAGGACCACACACGCTAACTAACACTGCCTGGACAAAAACCGTCAGGTGAGGAGCTATGTTTTGCATCCCATTATAACTTTTCTAGTTATTTTGTTTTCTTTTTCTCCACCAGGCAGGAGTCAAAGTTAAAGTCATCTTTGTTTTTTTAAAGAAATAATTTTAAAAAGACCCACTCAAGCCTCATTGCTTAGAAACCTGCTCTTCTGAAATCCTAGACATGACTGGCCTTAAACCAGAATTCTTGCCACTCACCGTAGCCGCATCACGCAGCATCTTCACTGCCGTTTTGCTCGGGTTGCTTGCTTCGTGCAGGAAGCCCTGTGGATATGTCTTCCTCTGTACGCCTGTGTTGTATCAATGAGAGTACCTGTCGGTTTTATAGCAATCACTGCCCCTGTTTAGACTGACCTGCTTACTGTCTTTAAGTTGTGGTTGACCCAGAGTTACTGACGAATGCAGGGTTTTTTTCCTACTCCACTTCCTGAAGGGGAACCGGGGGGGGGGGGACCCTAAAAAGGGATGACAGGAAAAGGACCAAATCTTCCTTTTTTTTCTACCCCACTTCCACCCCCATCGCCCTCAAATTATAGTAAAATTCTTAATTTATTTACTACAGAGATGAACCAAGTTACAGATTTTTGTCACGACCTTTTACGTTCTTGAAAAATTGCCAACTGCCTTGTCGTGAACCCTACGTTCCACTTTCTAGTCGTGCAACATGAATCATGATTGAATATTAATCGTTAACACTCAGAGTGCTTTCTCTGCCATTATCGGTTGTTGTACATTAGAATGGCCAAATAAGTCATCCTTAGAGGAGCCTTAGTATTCAACTAGAGGACTATCTCTAGCTCTATTTTGTGAATGGGAAAACAAAACCAAAGAACTAAATGACGTCAGTGAGAGACGCAGAAATTATGTCCGCAGGTAGTTCTGTTGTCTCCCTAAACTATTTTTTAACTCCATGGTTAGACTCCTACTGGTGCTTCATAAATAATCATTATTCATTGTGATGAAAAAACAAACTGTTTTTCCTCTGCTCTCACATCACAACAATCAATACAAAAGACTTTTGTGACCAAACAGGTGGGGATTTTTTCCCACCACCAAGCAAGCAATCAATGCCGCAGCGGACACCAGCTGGGCGTCTTCTAATGATTCAATTCTGACACCAGCTACCTGGAGAGAGCATCAGACCCCGCAGGTAGGGGGCTAAGTCCCACAAGACTGCTCCCGCCTCAGGCACCAGTCACAAGTCGGGGCCTCTGGAACTTCTGACCAACTGGCTTCAAGGTGGGGTTCCCACGACTCCCTCCTTAGGCTTGATTCACTTGCTAGAGCAACTCACAAAATTCAGGGGAACGTTCACACTTACCAGTCCATTCTACAAGATATTGTTAAGGACAGACATAAACAGCCAGATGAAGAGATACATAGAGCAAGGTCTGAAAGGGTCCTGAGCACAGGCGCTTCCATTCCCGGGGAGTTGGGGTGCGCCACCCTCCCAGCACGTGGATGAGTTCTCGTTACCTTCCCTAGTCCAGCTGTCCAGAAGCTCTCTCTACTCCATCTCCTTGGGCCTTTTATAGAGACTTCGCTGGATAAGCATGATTGAAACATGGACAACCGTGTAGAAACATGATTGGACAAAAGGGCATGATCTGCTGTTAACAGATTGAGTGGGGAAACGCAGCAAGGCCTGTCTGTTCAGATTCTTCTTGGCCTCTCTGTGCAGCATTCCTTCCTCCTGGGTGTGGGGCAGGACCCCTTCTGCAATGGGGGTCTTATGATCTACAGTCAGATAAGGTAGGTCAAAAAGATTTTTTTATGGCCAGCTCCAAGACAGAAGGGGAGGGGGAAATTAGAGTATAATTTTAGTTTCTAATTCAATATAAGAGGATTTGCTGGATTGCAGAGGAAAACAAAATGATTTTTATCCAAGAAGGAAGCAACACTGATCTTCACATTCGATAGTCACAAAGTTTTCCCCCTCTGGATAAAAAACAACTATCTTATCAAGATTCCAAATTAGCAACTGGCTATCACAAACTGAATCAACAGATCCAGATCATTATTGCATCTAATATTCATTGAGCGCTTCTTAGAATGCAAAGCCTGTGCTAATATCAGGGACATAATAATGAACATACTATGAGCACACAGTGACAATGGTGGAAGCCCTTCACTGACTGGCTCTGTATGACCCATGATCCAAGCTGTCGCCAGCTTTGAGAATTTCAATGTGGCATTGGAACTGTCATTCAACACACTGACAGCTAGACCACTCTACAATCAACCCCAAAAGCCTACGGAAAGAGATACCAGAAGACCCTATAGTCTTAGAAATGAGTTGCACACAGCTTTATATGTGGTAAAATATTATAGTTTGTCAAACATTCAAATCAGCAAGATTTTTTTATACCCTACTTTGTGCTGGGAGCCATGCTCTGAGTTTGTTGGGGCTGCTATTACAGGGTAATAGACTGTGCTAGTACAGTCTCTACCTCTATGAGCCTAAAATAGTTGTGGGAAGAAAGTGAATACACATATATTAACCAGTAAGATAACATGAGATTGTTGAGGATATTGATGGAATAAATGTACACACATTTAGTTTTACAAATCGAACTTTCAAGAGGTTTTATCCTCATTCAAAAAAGGCAAATCTAATCAAGATATGCTGCCAGAACCTAGAGGTATATCGGCAGATACAGAAATTGATCCCTACAAGGGAGGTGCTACCAGAACAAAAGGCTAAAATAGTGGTAACGTAATAGTGGTCAGGTAGCTGGCCATAATAGCAGTAAAATTTTAGCCTGGATAAGTGATGATCCGTGTTCTGCAAGGAAAAATATTGGTAAAACTATTACCGTCAGTAACTGGAGAGGCAGATCTCGTACCTAATAAACTTGTAGGTCTAGAGAAAGCGATTAGAAAACAGAATGTTAGTTATGTGCTCTCTATACTACTGTCTGCATTTGGCAAGGGAACACATGAAAGAGAGGAGCTCAGGAAAGAGTTGGCAGGTTTACAAACAAAAATAAAAGGGAATGAAGAGAGGCCAGAAATTCAGAGCCCTGCAAGGTGGAAAAACACCCCAACTCCTTCTAGCCCTCAAGAGTAAAAGATAAGACTGAAAAAGAGTTTGAGGGAGAAATGCACAATAAAACCTTTCAAGCAAATAAATTTCCTAAGGGCAAAAATCAGAATGAAGCATCTGGTAAATCCTTTTAATTGGATAAAAGGACTCAGAGTAAAAAGGGTAAGAGTATAGTTCTAGTAATCTATAGCTAAATCAAGAGAGGAAGAGTTATAGGAATGAAAAAGCCAAGAAATAGAAATGTTCTGGGAATTATGCCTCAAAAAGAATTGATTTAGATGAGAAGTTTACTAAGATTTTGAGAGAGCTCTCAAAATTAATCAGGAATAAATCCTCAGTGCCCCAACCACTAAGGAGCAGGAACTAAGGCTCTAAAAAAGATAAATTCACCAACACCATTTCAGATGTGGCCAAAGAGAGTACAGGTGGGAAAAAAAAAATCTTTTTAACTTCTCATGGAGGCTGGGCGCAGTGGCTCACACCTGTAGTCCTAGCACTTTGGGAGGCCAAGGCGGGAGGATTGCTTGAGCTCAGGAGTTCGAGACCGGCCTGAGCAAGAGCAAGACCCCCGTCTCTACTAAGAATAGAAAAAATTAGCCAGTCAAAAAAAATGGAAACAAAAAATTAGCCAGGCGTAGTGGCTTCCACCTGTAGTCTCAGCTACTTGGGAGGCTGAGGCAGGAGGATCACTTGAGCCCAGGAGTTTGAGGCTGCTGTGAGCTAGGCTGATGCCATGGCACTCTAGCCTGGGCAACAAAGCAAGACTCTGCCTCAAAAAAAATAAAAAAATAAAAATAACCTCCCATGGAGTGGAGCCAGGGACTGCAGTGAGCCCCTCCCAAAAAGCAGAACCAGGGTCCAGTCGAAGAACAGTCCACATTCCCTGGCTATGGGTTCCCACAAGGTCAGCCAAGCCGTATTTCAAAGGATTTGCTCTAGATCAACACTCCTGTGTATCTCCCATTCTTTCTTTTTCCAAATGGAAGCATTTACTGCTATTTTTCTGTTTCTATTCTACTCACTAGGACTTATGTAATGAATTATAGTACACCATTTAGAAATCCTAGACTTTGAGCTAGATATTCTGATCTCCCTTGGGAAGGGAGCAAAGCTATTATGCATACGAGGATTGCCAACCCAGTATTTGGTGAACAGAAAGGTGGACGAGGCTAGACATCACCAGTGATCGCCAAAATGCTCTTCCTCTCTACTTCCAGGAACATGGAGGATTACACTTTTCTTGCCTCCTTGCTACGTGACTTACTTTGGCCAGTGAATTGTGAGTGGAAGTGAAATGAGTCACTTCCAGGTAGAAGAATCTAAAACCCATGTGTCATTCTCCACGACCTCTTTTCTCCTGCCCGGGGCGACCGTGGAAACATGTGGGGAAATGACAGCATGGTGCGCGGTAGCCTCCATCAGTCGGCATCTCTGAGTACGTGCGCTCAGTCCCCCGGGTGACCCACGCCGGAGCAGGTGAGCATGGTCAAGAAATAAGCCTCTGTCCTTGCAAAGCACTGGGATTTGAAGTTGTTACTGTTGTATATTCTAGTCTAAACTGACTGACGGAGACATTAAAAAATTTTGCAGGCTTTTCTGTTTATTTTTATTTTTTATCAAAGCTCTGACTCCTCATGAAAACAGCCAGTTAAACAATGTTATCATATACTAGGTTTAAAAAGTATTCTAAAGAATTACATTCAAAAAATAAACTGACTGTATATTAATAATTCATAATCTTATTCATTAAACAGAAGATATTAGTATATAATTTATTTAAACGCCAGTCTTTCACCAAATGCTAGTAAAACACTTCTGATTTCACTGAACACTTGTGTTCCAGTTGGACCCTTCCAAATACAGCTTCGGAGCATCGGGCCAGAATGGCCTCGGGTATCATGGCTTTTATTATCAACCTTCAAGCCTCTTGAAGCTCTTCTCTCCCTCAAGCACAAAACTTCTTCTGTTTAGGTCAAACTAATTAAATAGATGGTTAATTTGCTTTTGTGGCCCCTAGATCAGTTAGGAGGCCCCATTCCCCTTCATAACCGTACCTCTCCGTCCCCCATTGAAGAAGGAAAAAATGTGGTACTGATCTGCGAATCAATGATAAAAAGAAAAAAAAATGTGTTACTATGACAGCATCTCTTACTGAAAAACTACAGACCCCCAAAATTCCACACAATCCTCTTTTTTTTTCCTTTTAATGCAAAAGATTATTTTCAGTCTCAGAATTCTTTGAACCTGTTCATTCATTTTTTCCTATTTGTTAAAGTCAAATATTCAAATCCATTATGTACTTTCTAGAATCTCCACAAAATCACAGTCCATAGCAACTAACCCTTCTTTTAAAATGTAATGATTATTTGGCAGATGAACACACTGTGCCAGGGTTTTCGTATGCCAGCCTTTGTGAGAGTGGGAATTATTTGAGGCTTAGGTAACCAAAGGGTAAAAAACATAGAAGACCTCATTTCCCTCCTGTCTCTGTAGTGCATGCGCACGCTCCCTCTCTCTCTCTCTCTCTCTCTCTCTCTCTCAAAAAAGAGTACAATTCCTGATTTTCTGATGAAAAAAGAGTGTAAAGTGGAGAGGGATGAGGGAAGGGGATCAGAGGCAAAATCTGAGAAAAAATAAGGAGGAAAAAAAATAAAAAGACTTAGGGAAGGCGTTTCCCCAAGGTGCTGCATGAGAATCCAAGTTGGAACAGGGTTTAAGTCACAGGAGAAAGTTCCAGATTGAATGAGGGACCCTCCAATTCTGAATCTATTCTGTGGACCTGTGGAGACTTGTGCATCCAAGTTTTATCTTCTTGTTAACAAAAACACCATTTATTAAACACCTGCTCTGTACTGGTGGTCACTGTGTTGGGTAGGAAGAAGAAAAATAAAAGTGCTTTCAAAAAAAGAAGAAACTCACCATAGCAGTTTTCTGCATCCAGGAGAGCTGCGAACTTTATGTCAGACCAGAGGGCACTTCTGTTTTGGAGAGGGCTTCCCACGGGCCTCTTTGGAAGTGCAAAGATGGAGCCTATTCCAGCGTAAAGACAGGGAAATTGCGTTAACCCTGGAGTGAAGAGAAATGGGGAGAGATGCCAGCCAGAAACTCCTAGTAGCTAATGACCAGGGAATTTTTAAGAGTCATGAGCCTCATATTCAAATTGTTTTCATGCTACATTGTGCTTTAATTCTCTTCCATTATTTCCATGTCTAAGGAAAAATTCTTTACATACAAAACAGGCTTATGTTGTCTACACAAAGCAAAGTGATACATGTGGAGAGAGGACAACAGCCTTAGGAAGGAAGACAGCAAGTACGCGTAGAGCACGATCTGGAATGAGAAAGCAGGCACTGCTCTCCAACCCCGCCATCTAAGAAGACCTTGCTGCTCGTGTTCAGCCCTGGGACCAGCAGCATCTAGCTTGTTAGCACCTGGGAGCTTGTTAAAAATGTAGACTCTCCACCTCTCCCCCAAACCTACTGAATCAGACTCTGCATTTTCACAAGATGCCCAAGTGATTCCCACCACATGAAAGCCTGAGATGCGCTGCATTAGGGAACAGTCGCGAAAGTGCTGCACTGCCCACAAAATTGCAATGGGCTTCGCTGAACACGCTGCATTTTCTGAAACTGAGAAATTGAGAGTCCGGTATCCTCGAAAGGCTATTGGGATAAGAAAACAGAAGTCTCAGGTCTCAGAGCTTCACTCCCTCATAGCTAAGAACCATAGCTACTCTCCTATGCTCCGGAAAGGTCTTTGGCAAGTGCGGGGATGAAGGGAGCTCTAGGAAAGCGAGGCTGTTCTGTGGCAAAATTAATCAGCATTCTCCCAGAGCGTGGCCTGTCCTGGTGACCGCAGGCCCGCTGCCACTCTCGGGGTTCGTGCAGACTTTCACTTACTCAGCAGCCACGCTGACTTCCTGCGCTGGGGTGGATCGAATTAGTCAACACGCTGCCAGAGCGCAATGCCTGGGGAAAGCCCAGCTGAGTGTCTGTCGAACACTGTCGAATTTTCCTGGCGTCCTCCCACCAAAATTTCTCCTCAGCTTGTTGAACCTGGGGATCAGCAACTTTTGCTCCTGTACGTTTCCCCAGGCCTCATGCTGACAGCAGAGTTTTGGGGTGGTGGGTGGGGACCCCAAATCCGGGCCCAGAGAGATGACACTTCACTCCATTCTTGCCTCAGGATTAAATTACCAATTCCTTCAGGACTGACCCAAATCTCATGCATGGCCCGACCTAATTTACTGAAGCAAGTCACTGCCAAACACACGAGGCAAACTCAATTTTCAGGTTTTGCTCCACAAAATGTTTTCAATTTCTGAGTCCGCACACTCTCCAGGTTAGTTTCTTTTTTCCTGGAATGACTATTTCAGTTCTCTCTGCTCATTTGGGTTCTACCCAAGTTCTAAGCTTCTTCTGCAATATCCATTTCCTCCTGCCCCAAACCCACTTTCCTTCTTCTGAACTCTCGACTTCTCTCACGACATTTCGTTTAGCAATTAACACTTAGAGACAATTTTTCTACTGTCCACTTGGATGGCTGTTAGTATGTGCTTTGGCTTTTTCTTTTTTTTTTTTTTTTTTTGAGACAAAGTCTTGCTCTGTCACCCAGGCTAGAGTGTGGTAGCGCCATCATAGCTCATTGCAACCTCAAACTCCTGGACTCGAGCAATCCTCCTGCCTCAGCCTCCTGAGTAATTGGGACTACAGGGACACACCATCATGTCTGTGTAATTTGTCTATTTTTTGTAGAGACAGGTTCTCACTATGTTGCTCAAGCTGGTCTCAAACTCCTGGCCTCAAGCGATCCTCCGGTCTTGCCCTCCCAAAGGAGCCTGAGCCACCACACCCAGCCTGGCTTTTTAAGTCTTCAAGTGTTTGCTCCTAATCTGCTGTCTGGATCTTAAATTCTTTGAAAGAGATAACTGTGATTCCTTTCTGCTTTTTTGTGTTTCCACCACTCCCATACCCTTAACAATCATTCTACCCATAGCTGTATTCAATATTTATTCATTTGATTTAATTGGATGTTGACATTAATTCATTTCTTCTTCTACCTTCAATTTCTAATATATCAGATTAGTTGTCAACAAAATTATTTTGTTGAAGATACCTCGGAGAAAACTTACAGACACAAAATATTATTTTCAAATATTTTTCTAAAGGGAGAGAGATCGGACTGTCACCAGATCACACCAAGGCTTGGCGAACATCTGGTAGTGACGTTCCAGAGAGGAGTCATGCACTTGGGGGCTGTCTAGACTGAACCACCTGAAAGGTCCCTTCCAATTTTGGAATCCTATGGAAACCAAAAAAATTTTTTTTGAATTAAATATATAATCTCAATTTTGGAAGTAGGGGTGTGAATGTACATGTGTGTACAAGCACAAACGTGTGTGAGGTAGGGTAATATATCTTCTGCACTTTGCATTTTGTTGCCTCTTTCTGTGGAAAATAATCAGGACTCCAAATACTAAAAATGTTGTGTCATAACTATGTTTCCCATGAAAATCCAGATTAAGAAGAAAATAAAAGAGAGCAGAGGAGAACCAATGAGAGCACTGAAACAACCACACTTCTGAGAAATATGTCACTTTCACTCCTACATGGATCTGACTCAGAATGACAATTCTTGAGTTCTGGCCAGGTGCAGTGGCTCACACCAGTAATCCTAGCATTCTGGGAGGCCAAGCTGAGAGGATCACTTGAGCTCAGGAGTTCGAGACCAGCCTGAGCAAGAGTAAGACCATGTATCTACTAAAAAACAAAAAAAAAAAAAATTAAAAATAATTTTAAAAAGAAAGAAAAAATTCATGGATTCTCCTAATTTTTGGTAGAAATGCCGTAGAAGGACAAGACAAAATGGGTTTCCTGTGAGATACAGTTCTTTATCTTTGCAGAGGTACAGGCTTGAAGGATGTATGAAGGAGAAGGGCAAAGGAGAAGAAAATAAAGAGAAAAGAAGAGGGCAAGGTACCTGGGAAGGAAAAGTGGAACCTTCATGCCCTTCCCTTTTCTGCCCGTTGGGTTCATGGAGCAGAGGGCAAGTGCTCCCGATGTATCAGGGCTCATTCCGCTGCTCTCTCTGCTGCTTCTGTCCCAGGGGAGATCAAAGGAAGGTGGATGCGAAAGGACATAAAGGAAAAAGTAAAGACTCTGAGGTTGTTGGCAGCACTTACTTAAGCTGGAGAAAAAGCTTTCTGTAGATCGTACATGTTTACGTCAACTACACAGGTTTTATGTTAAGCAAACAACTCAGAGAATGCCACTACTGACTTTATTATCCCATGACACCTTACAAGGTACCCCTAAACCTGGCGCCCAAGTTAGATTAACCATTAAGACGGGTAAGACAACCCCTCACCTTTGCTGTCTGCCTCCATCGTAGATTTCAGGGGCTGTGCAGGTCTGTAGAAATAATCTGGTCCAGCCCTCTCAGCTGGTGATGGAGGTTGAATGGCTTTCCCACAGATCCCCACTGGGGAAGCCTGGCCTGTACCCAAGCCTCTTGCCTCACTCCAGCCTCCATCTACAAATAAAGGGAACTCCCTCTCCAACTCTTCCACGACCATTTTTCTCTGATCTAACACTGTCTGTCAGCTATTTAACAAAGTGCTGACGAGGAGGGAAAATGATTATATAACAGTCTTACATTGTAGATAAAGCCATACAGCTCACAAAGCATTTTCATGTACATCATTTTATTTGATTCTTACAAGAACCCCAGGACAAAATTATAAATCTCTCCATTATACAGATTAAGAATTGAGATTTAAAGAGTGCATGAAAACTATACAAAGGCACGGAGCTATTAAATACCAGAGCTGAAATTCAAATCCAGGTTTTCTGACTCCAACTCCAGAAGAGGAAAACTAATTTTCCTCAGATGCAGGCCAGAGAATATTTGGATCAAAGACACTTAGCACATGCTGAAAAAGTGAGGGGTTGTCAGAGAATCAAACTTGCAAAGTGAGCAGCATCTGCTAAGTGGTATTCGGGACTGGAGTCAAGATACCTGAGCAAAAATGTTTATCATTAGTCAGCAGAGAAATTCAAATCAAAACTACAATGACATATCATCTCACCGCAGTTAAAATGGCTTTTATCAAAAAGACAGGCAACAACAAATGCTGGCAAGGATGTGGGGAAAGGGGAACCCTCGTACACTGTTGATGGGAATGTAAATTAGTGCAACCACTATGCAGAACAGTATGGAGGTTCCTCAGAAAACTAAAAATGGAACTACCGTATGACCCACAATCTCACTGCTGGGTATAGATCCTGAGGAGGGGAGTTCAGTATATCGAAAAGATATCTGCAGTCTCCTGTTTATTGCAGCACTCTTCACAATAGCCAAGATTTGGAATCAACCTAAGTGTCCATCAACAGATAAATGGATAAAGAAATTGTGGTACATATACACGGTGGAATATTAGATAGCCACAAAAAAGAAGAATGAAATGCTGCCATTTGCAAGAACATGGATGGAACTGGAGAACGTTATGTTAAGTGAGTAAGCCAAGCACAGAAAGACAAATCTCTCATGTTCTCATTCATATGTGGAAGCTAAATATTAAAAACAACTGATCTCACGGAGATAGAGAGTAATGGTTATCAGAGGTTGGGAAGGGTAGCAGGGAGGGAGAAATAAAGTGGAGATGGATGGGTAACGGGTGCAAAAATATAATTAGATATCAATAGATAGAATGAACAATATTTGATGGCATAATGAAGTGACTATAATCAACAATAAGTTAGGGTATGCTTTAAAATGACTAAAAGGATGGAGTTGGAATGTTCCTAACACAAAGAAATGATAAATGCCTCAGCTCATGGATACCCCAATTACCCTGATTTGGTTAATTCACACTGTATGCCTGTATCACATGTCCCCTATAAAGATATACAACGATTAAGTACCCATAACAATTAAAAATAAAAATTTTTTTAGGAAAAAAGATATCTGAGTAACTCTGCCTATTTTCTGAAAATGATGAGAACTAAAACCAGTTTTCGGTTTTTTGATTCTGAACGCTTTCTAGCCTTTATACATCATCTTATTCACATTTGTCCTTGTATTAGCAAGATAAACAGAAACCATATCAGATCAGGTGGTTTCAACGATAGCTCTTAAAATGCCTTACGTTACCAACTTTCCACCTCTAGTTATCAAAGACAATACAGTGATGAAAAGTTGCCTTTTCTGTACTTTCTCTGTGTTAATGATAGGAAGAATTTTTAAAATGCTTTCGTAACTCTGAATTCCAGGTAATACTGAAGGTATTGTGTGAGAAGTATATATAAAAGACCTTAAAAATAAACTTCAAATCTCAACCGGACTGAACGTGGCAATTTTTAAAAGATGGAGTTGGGAGTGGGGATGATACACCCAGCATCGGCAAACCACATAGGACAGAGGGCATCTCTAATACACAAATGTGGGGACATAAACTGGTTATTTAGTGAAACATATCTAAAATTTTAATAATGTTCATATTTTTGGTCATCAATTATACTTCTAGGAAATTATCCTAAGGAAGCAAATAAATATGTGCACCAAAATTTAGCAACAAGGTTGTTCATCATAGCATTGTTTGTACTTATGAAAAATGGATAAATGTCCAACTATAGGCACATACACAGGTATCTAAAAAACATACCCAGGTATGTTTTCTCTGGGTGGCTAGATTGTAAGTGTTTTCTATTTACTTCTTACGGTTATTTTCTAGCGTTTCACTAATGTAAATATCCTGGTTTTGTAATAAGAAAAATTACTTTTGCGTTTTTCTTAATTAAAGCATTTTAACAGGATCCAAGTCCGGACGTGGTGGCTAACGCCTGTAATCCTAGCATTCTGGGAGGCCGAGGCAGGAGGATCGCTTGAGGTCAGGAGTTCGAGGACAGCCTGAGCAAGAGTGAGACACTGTCTCTACTAAAAATAGAAAAAATTAGCCAGGCACAGTGGTGAGCACCTATAGTCCCAGCTACTCGAGAGGCTGAGGAAGGAGAATCACTTGAGCCCAGAAGTTTGAGGTTGCTGTGAGCTAGGCTGATGCCACAGCACTCTAGCCCAGGCAACAGAGCGAGACTCTGTCTCAAAAAACACAAAACCAAAACAAAAAAAAAACACATTTTAACAGCATCCAGAAGAGCGGCATTTCCTGGTAGTACCCACACTATCACAGGTTTTGTGACATGATAACAAAATAGCAAATAGGCTTCTTTGTCCTTAGGGCAAATTCCTGAAATTGCTCAGAGAGTATCACCAACCACTAATCTGAAAGGTCTTCCATTTCACCTCTGGACACTGGTACCCACGGACCTCTCATCACACTAGAATTCTGCCGCTCCATCGAACAGGCTCACTCGTACATGCAGCTGTGACCACCTCCAGCTCCCCAGAGCACTCCTAGTGCTTTGAAGTCCTTTGAAGCCAACAGCACAGTATGCTGGTTAGAACAGAGTAGTTATTAATAAGAAATCAAGATAGCCTTGAGTGTGACTTTAGACCCCACCACCTACTAGCTGTGAGACCCTGGGCAAATTATCCAATATCTCTAGATCTATTTCCTCTTCTATAAAACTGAGAAAATAACATCTGTCACAGGATTGTAGGGAAGATTTAATGAGATAATTTATATAGTGCTTAGCATGCAGTAACAGGCCACTCCTCATCTGCCCCAATCCTGAGTGCGTGACAGTTTTTCTGGAAGTCAAAGTTTGATTGTGAGTTTGGAACCTATATATATCATCCCTATGTTAACTCTAATTTGCTTAGCTTTTTATTATCCACTAGGGTGAAATGTAACATGTGAATACTTGCATTTCTTCTGAAGATTTTCAGAAATCTGACTTCAAATTCAATTTTTCAAAAACATTCCTAGTCCCTAAATTCCTATACTATTGTTTATTAATCTCAGTTTCAAATGTCTCATCTGAAACTTGCTGATATAACTGGATATATCATGAAGTGTCACTCAAAACTGGTTTGAAAGTTTATCAAAAATAAGTTATAGTAGTTATATTAGGGTGGTAAGATCATTTTTGTTATCTTCTTCCTGAATATTCCATGTTATGTTTTAGTAGTCATAGTATTTTTAAAAAATAGAACCATATACATAGTTAAATTCAATCTTTATACTTTGTGGAGATTTTATTAGACTTTATTATGGTTCTCACTCAGGACTACATCCACTGAAATTACTAGAATAGCAGCACACATATGCAAGATGTCATGATCCGACCTTTCCATTGCAAGGTTAAATAGTGGTACTTAAAGGTAGGAAAGCTTAGCTTGCTACAAAAAGTACCTGCTGGGAGAACTATTATCAGAATGGTAAATCTCAGCAGAGGCTAATATCCTCCAGAGGGTGGGAAAATACTCAGGACTTAATAGTAAACACATTCAGGAAAAGAATTTAGAATGTGAATTCTCTCCTTGAGGAAAGACTCAAGAGAATGAACTAGAATTACATGCTGGTTAGTAATGGACCAGCCAAAATCTGAGACTGATCACTGAGGCATCAAACCTGAAAAAGAAAGTTAAGCTAAGTTTTTATTTCAGCAAATTAAAATGGAATTAAAATTTTGTTCTGAAATCTTTCTAGGAATTAAATCCCTTGGGATAATGAGAAACAGCCTGGGGTACTACACACAAAACAGGGAAGCACAGAAACCACTTCCCCAAAAAGGCATGCTTATAACAAGGCGATACAAGGCCCGTCCTGACCTGCCCCTCCAACCAGCCCAGCCCAGGTTTTATGAGCTGGTGCCCGGGCTGAAGTGTCTTTTGGTAGAACTGACTCTAGGTGTAAATAAAGTCCTATGCATTACCAGAGGGACCTCAGAGATCACCTAGGTCAACCGCCTCCTTTCCCAGATAAAGACACCATGCACTTTCCTCTAAGGCAGTGACACGTTAACTCAGCTACACAGTGTCAGAAAAGGAACTCCACTGCTTCCCAGCGCAGGGCTCATTTCCCTCTGCCAAGTTTTTGGCTCTGGTGGGATTTCCTGTGCAACCCACTTCCCTACCTGCAAAGCAGACATGGTGTTGCCAGGCTCTTGAGGAGGGAGGGGAGACGAGCCGTGGTGAGGGCTGAGGATCAAGCAGCCAGCACCCAGCTGACTCTCGAATCTGCCTTATTCCACTGACCAAACCTTCTGGGGAGACCTCAACTCACAAAAAGTCTAGAATCATGAGGACAGATGTAGTTTGAAATCTCCTCAGGAGAAAGGAGATAACCAGCCAATTCTTTGGTTTGTGCAAGCCTTTCTCCTCTTTATCCTTCTCCATGTTTTCCTAACCCTCCGTCACGGGCTGCTGTGAGCTAACACTGTCCTGGGGAGAAAGCTGCAGAAACCGTGGCCACAAGCTAATGGTGAGGATCCGTCCCGTGAGAAGGGCTCAAGTCAGAGCCACACCGATGGGAGTACAGGGACCATCTGGGAGTAGAAAGGCAGGGAAGGAGGGGAAAAAGCTCAGGAGTATAACAAGGGTGAAATCCTTTTAAATGGTTCTATTGGAAGGATCGTGTTTTTAAGCACTTATAAAAATGAATCATTTTTAATGGGCCCGGGAACCTGCAGTAATACCATCACCACCATGAAGCAGTTATATGCCGCCAGGCAGGAACTTGCCTCCTTGCCGTCCCAGCTGCATCTCACAAGGCAGTAAATTATCCCCATTTTACAGCTGAAATAACAAAGCTCAAAACGTACCTGAAGCTACTTGGTAAATTGGCAGAGGGCTCAATCCCAGCAACACTTATCAAATTGTCTTCTTTGAAAAACTTTCATGTTGCCACTTCGTTTATCCAGGACAGTTACAAGGAATACGGTGCCACATTTTTTCAGGATATAAAAACTTACTTCTAGGAACCCCACAAATTATTTTAACTACAGAATTTCAGATGTCAAACCTAAATGTAAACAGATGTCACTTTTGGAATGAGGCATGTAGGTAATTTGGTGTTTTTTTTTTTTTCCTGTTGAATCTGGGTCACCACTGCAATCTCTGCAGCGTGGCAACAGCGACGCCCTCAGGGGCCACTGGCCTGTAGACATGGCAGCCCCTGCCTGAGCAGCCTCTTTCAGCAGGTCCGGCAGTGGACCGCCTGTCAGTGAGCAAGAACTACCCTGTGATCGCTTACCAGCTCTATTCTGTTCCTAGGGGTTGGGAAACTGTACATCAGAGTTTCTTAAAACCCAACATAAAGATTGAGCTCCTAAAATTCATTTTAATACAATTTACATCTATTGTGGCTGTGGATACACTGTCTTCTATCTTCTACTCTTTTGGCTAGCATGAAGAGAGCAGAAATGGTCGGCCAAGTAAACCTGGCATTCTAGGATTACCAAAGGATTATTTGGCATTCTATTACCAAAATGGCCAGTGCACCTACTCTCCCGCTCTGTGCCTCAGTTTCTTCAGGCATGAAGGATAGAGTAAGTGTCCTATTGACAAAAGGTTCAGTCTTTCTGGAACAGATCATTTGACATCCATAAAAACCCCTAGCTTTTCTTCATAACAGTGCCCATCAGTGGCTCACACTCTCCTCCTGACACCCTCATGGTCCCCCTGGATTCCTATAGCTCTTATCAGATGTGCCCTCATTTGGCATATAATTACACTTTAGTCCCGTTTTTGCACTCACTGTCACACCTAGCACAAATTCTGACTCATTGTGAACACTCAGTTAATGTCAAATTTCTCCTTCCAGTCCCATTGTACTTCCCTTGGAAATTGTGCTCTTTAGATCACTTCCAATAGGACTTGGATCTCACATGTGTGGAAAAAAAAATCACCAAGTAAAAATTGAACTCTGCAACAATTTTGCCGTCCCTTTAAAAAAAAAAAATCCCTTTGTCATGAGAAACCAAAGAAAATCTTCTGGTTTTTGGCTTCAGGGAAAAGGGCTGCCCCTTGGCAAAAGGGGAGAAATAAGTACCTCAACAATCTTCCATCTGAGAACCAGCACTTCTCCTCAAAACCACATCTGCCACCAGAAAGCAGCTTCCAATCAAGCCCACCATAAAGTCACATAGTTTTTGTTTTTTCTTTTATTTAAGTAACCTCAAAAGTTCTTCCAAAGCTACTCAAATCACACAATAGTAGTAGAGAAGTCCTGCCCAAGCCCCTCCACGAGCTTCTGTGCAAACAGGCTAACAAACCCCAAAGAGTGGACACCCAGGTAATTTCAAAAGTATTCTGCAATGGGATCTCTTTATAGGCAAGAACTCACAGGATTTTGAGGTGCCTGACATAACAGGTGTTATTTTTCTATGAAGGGGCTTAAATTCAGGTTCAGAAAGGCCACACAGAAGGTTAATTCTTCTCCTGGACTCACTGGCCTCCAGTGGCCATTTAGCTCTTCCCAATTGGCAGGGTTTGGTTTGCACTGTCAATTTTGACTAAAATGCTGGTGTTACTGAGGAAGAAAACACTGAAGACATGACCCCCAAAGATGGATCACAGCAGGCTGCTGCCACCTTGTGGTGGCTTGGTGCAAATACGGGAGCAGCAAACTGCAGGGCAGCAGGCTCACGGAAAACAAAATTTTTCAATGTGTGTATAAAAACCACACAGTATTAAGGCCATGTGTACAAAATGGTTAAGTTTATTCGATGTCCTGGATGTTCAGCTCAACCATGCACATGACATACAGTCTCAACTACAAAGAAAGCTTTCTTGACTGACGTGGCTGGCCTCAGCTTCTCTCCCCAGCACATCAGAACACCCCAAAGCGTGGTCTAGACCAAAGTGCTCTGGAGAAAAACAGCCAACAAATAGAAAAGATGAACAGAAATCAGCTGTGCCATAAAAAGTACTCTGAAGTCACATTTACAGACAGTAACAATTGGGTTGCTGGGGGTAGGAAGCGGGAGCGCATCCAGCGCCGCTGCGATGAAGACGCGATAGTCCCGTCCTTCCCCACTTTCTTCTCTCCTCACCCCACTTCCGCCGCCCGTTCCCAGAGCTTCCAGAGTGCGGATTCAGCTTCCTCACCACTGTCCCTCAACTTCAGTTCAATTAACACTGTTATCCGGGGACGAAGGCAAAGAGCGGGGTGGGGGAGGGGAGTGGGAACCATCGGGAGAAACTCTCGGAGCACAACTCCAAGTTCGGACGGGAGGCCTCCTCAGATGAGGAAGATGATGCCCTCAGACACCATGACCTGGTTGTCATCCTGCATCCTGGTCAGAGCAGCCTGGATCTCCGCTGAAGAGAAGGGCTCTTCTTTGTCCCGGTTGATGGATTCTGTGAGGCGATTCATGCCCACTGACTGTGCGTGAGCTTCGCGGAACACATCCAAGAGGGCCACCTTGAATGCCTTCAATCTGCCCAAGACAGAAAAAGGAGTCCGGGGGTGGTGGTAAACAAGCCCAAATGCCCTCAGGCAAGATCCATACTGGGAGAATACAAGGTATTAAATATTCTAAATATTCTCACACACACATGCCTGCCTCTGCTAGCTGCTCTACACCTGAGTATCCCCCTTTAAAGCTAAACTATTGTACTACAGAGCTTCCTGCACAGTGAGAAATAGCAGCACTTTAAAACCGGAGGCCTCTGAGTTGGGGGGGAAGTCGGCATGCCCATGCACTGTAGAAAGGCAAACTGGTCAACAGCTATGGGGGACAATTTAGCAACACTTCAGTAAGGTTTTAAAAGCACATATCCTTTTGAACCAGGAAGTCCATTTCTAGGAACTCACAGCTACACCTGCATGAGTGTACAGTGAAAAGTTTAAGAATGTTTTACTATAAACAAGGAACAACCGAAATGTCCATCATTAGAGACCTCACTAAATAGTTTTTTATTCAACCACACTATGGAAACCCTGCAGTCACTAAAAAGAGTGAGATCTGTATGAGCTGATTCAGAAGCATTTTAAGATATAGTTCGATGGTTATTTCCGGGGAGTGGCGTTACAATTGATTTAATGTTTTCTCCTAAATATTTTTCAAATTTTCTTCATTAACATACTACTATGTATTAAAGGTATAAAAAGGAAAAAGTACACCTTAGCTATGGAGTTTCTTTGGTGTCTAATAAACAAAATTTAGAGATAAATTCTTCATTTCAAAAACAAATGTCCAAAATTGAGTGAGAAAAGATATATCTTTCCTATCAAGAAGAATCCAAACTTACAATAAGACATAAATTTTGTCCTTGCTGTCTTCTTTCTGATCCCACAGGGACACAATTCAAATTCCCAGAGAGGGAATTATTAATAAGGCACATGATAAAATGTAAACAACTGAAGATTCTGGGTAAATGATATACAGAAATTCTTCAAGTTTTTCTCATCACTTTTCAGTAAGTTTGAAATTAAAATCAGATATAAAATGTTTTAAAAATCCTTGGGGCTCTAGTTTGGAATTCTGTTGATAACCAACCATTTGTTTCTTTCTCTCCGCAAGAACAGGTCCTTGCCTATGCAATGTATGGAATTTTAAAAAGGGCAGGCGCAACTTCCGTACTCACCTGGATTCACTCAGCTCCACCTTCGGGGACTCCTTGGTCTCCTGCGAGTCTGCTGTCTTTGGAGTATACACTTCAGAGGATGGATGGTTACAGAGATGGAGAAGACAGCAAGGTGAAGCCATTTCCACAAACGCCACAGAAGTCATCTTCTCCACCCCCATTCCCTTACCGAGCCTATTTCCTAGGGTTCTTCCGGGGCCAGGCAGAACAGTCAGGATAAAGGGAAATCCCCACGGGATGACAAAGGCTTTGAGTCAAGCAGGAGGCCTCAACAGACATGCTATCGAGGATGCTTACACTAGGTGGGTCAAAAGAGCACAGTTCACCAAGGAGGAAGTAAACAACTGAGCAAAGCTTTTTCCAAAGGTTTTATTTTTTTTATTGTGGGTTTCCCCTGAGGTTCTCTCGAGACAAACCTCTTGGACACTGAGCCCCAAGCAGGAAGCCAAATAGGACCCCATAAGAAAATACAGTGCACAGAGCAACTGAAAAAATTCAGGGGCTCAAAGGAACAACCTCTCTGATCAGTAGGGGACACTCACTCACCTTGAGGCATTTCCTCCTCTGTGTCACTGAAGTCATAGGGGTCATATGAATCCCCGTCTTTGGCATCTGACTGGTGCGTCTTCCTCCTAAAACATCCACAGCAGTTAACAGAGAGAAGGGCTTTGGGGAAGCCCATCCTGTGCCTCTGACCACCAAGAAAAGGAAGTAGAATCATCGATAATCGAAGTGAAACGCTAGGCTTAGGCCTGTACCAACTGCTACTTTTTCTGAAAGAGATCGAGTCTCCCGACTGGAACACAAATAGGCTGTGCTTCCCAGTGCTCTTTTTCCATACGTTTCACCCTTATAGACTCAACCACGGCATGCAGAGAAAATTATCTCAAGAATTTTCAAATATATATTCAAAGCCCCCAGTGACTGGATTACTGCTCTGGCTATTTAGCATTTCTCTAGCAGGAAAGGAGTAAAAAGCATCGTACTAAACACAAGTCTTAGCACCCCTTCCCTGAAGAACCTGATGTCAGTAAGTAGCACTGGATCCAGCCTCCACCGCTCTCCCCAGCGCGAATCGGAGCCCTTTCATCTCATTTCACTCCGCCCCGCCTTACCTCTTCCCCTTCTGCTCAGGCTCCTCCTGGCTTTTCTCTTCTTCATCTTCTGTCTCTGATTCATCCTCACTTCGCTTCTTACGTTTCTTCTCCTTCTCCAGAACCTAGGACCAAGGCAAGTGGTTGGAGGGTGGGTGCTGGAGAGGTCACTGATGCTGGGGACTGCATCACATACTCTGAATAAGAGTCCGTTCTGCACCATCGGCAGGAGTGACTTCTGTGTTTCCAACGGCTTACCTCACCTCTCGTCCCCAAGTCCCAGCACCAGGTGCAGGGAAAGAGGCTGCTACTCATTTTTTAAAAATGCTGGGAGGTGTGTTCAATGCCCTTCACAGAGTAGGTACTCAATAAATGTTTACTGAATAAAGAAACAAATGAAAAAAGTGTTCAGCCCATAATGGTTAAGTGGAAAACAATTTAAGACACCCTCCAACCTAGCAAACAGATAAGGCCAGGAAATGTTTATCAAACCCACAACTGAATCCCAAAGGGCTAGAATTCACCAGACTAGGGAAGAAGTAGGCAACCAGAAAAAGGGAGTCTAGGCTTCAAGGCTTGGTATCTAAATGACAGAGATGCAGTGTCACAAACAGAAATAGGGAAATAGGATGAGGGGCAAGACTGAGAGTTCAACTTTTAACAAGAGCTTTAGAGGTGCCAACAGGACACGTGAAGAGACTGCCAAGGGGAAGGGTACAGAGGGAAGAGGAAGATTATCCAGGTGACTCCTTTGGAAACATCAACATTTTTAAGATGCAAAGGAAGGAGGGGTAGACAGAAGCAGTTGACTGAAAGTATAGCACGTCAATTAAACCAGAATCTCTAGGAGCCCTGGCTTCCGTATTTTAAAGCTCCCCATCTGCTTCTTGGGTGCAGGCAGGGTTCTCAACCCTTTGAGAACCACTGTGTGTTCCAGAAGAAGGAACAAGGCAGATTCGATGCCGGCAGACAAATGCTGCTTTCTGTTGACAATCCAAATGCAGGTGTCAGCCGTGACTTACGTAAAACAGCCTCTCAAGCAGAGGCATCTGAATCCTCACCTTTTTTTTTTTTTTTTTTTGAGACAGAGTCTCACTCTTTTGCCCCGGCCAGAGTGCCATGGAGTCAGCCTAGCTCACAGCAACCTCACACTCCTGGGCTCAAGCGATCCTTCTGTCTCAGCCCCCGAGTAGCTGGGACTACAGGCATGTACCACCATGCTCAGCTAATTTTTTCTATATATTTTTAGTTGTCCGATGAATTTCTTTCTATTTTTAGTAGAGATGAGGTCTCGCTCTTGCTCAGGCTGGTTTGGAACTCCTGAGCTCAAACAATCCGCCCGCCTCGGCCTCCCAGAGTGCTGGGATTATAGGCGTGAGCCACCGTGCCCAGCCCTCACCTTCTTGAAATAAGCGTACTGGACCAATTCCACGGCTTCCTCTGCGTCCTGCAGGTCCACAGTCTTGCTCATGCGGGCCTTCGCGTGGGCCGTGGCCAATCGAATCAGGGTTTCCAGAGTTCGGGCTGTAACTGGAGATGTCTGGGGAAGAAAACGTAAGGATTACTTATCCAGAATCCTTCAGGCATGCCCATAATTCCTACTGCACAACAAGGGCAATAAAAACACTACTAGAAAAGCTCCAGGAAGCTCGAGCAAAGAACTCAGAGCTCTGCATTCTCTATAGATACCATAAAAATTCAGAAAGATAACAAAAATGATCAAGGAAATATGTGTGAGAGTGCTGAGGGAGGGAGGAACCAGTGAACGGGGACAAAATAAGGCATCTCATGGCAGGAAAGATAAAAGAGTACAAAGAGTACAAAAGTGAAGGGAGAAAAATAATCACTTATTGCAGGCCTACAGTGCACCAGGAAGTTTGCTTTTATATATATTTCTTCTGTCATTCAACTCTCTTAATAACTTGGAGAAGTTTTATAGATGAAGGAAATTCAAAGCGCTTCAAGTAATTTTTCCAAGGTCACACTAATTCTTGAATCACCTACAAAGCTGGTGAAACCCTAGCCTGTCCTAGCAGAACTAGAGTCCTAATCAAGGGGTTTATAAACCCCATCCACACTAAGACCACAACTCAAACGGTGTCTTATGCTCAGTTCTAGGTGCAGTGAGAGGGCCTCTGACACCGTGGAACAAGCTCACATGCAGAGAAAGGGAGCTGCTTAAGGAGCTGTTTAACATGAGGGCAATTGATATACAATCTCCAGAAAACAAAATTAGAACCCATGGGTAGAAATCGTGAAGCAGCAGGTTTAAGCTCAATAAACAGAACATTCTAAGACTTCAACACAGTAATGTTCTGGGCGTGCTATCTCTGGTAGTGTTAAGATTCCAGAAGACAGAATGTGTGTGAAGCTGGAGTAGATGAGTTGGGATCATGTCCAAACCCAAGAGTCTCTCTCTGTCATATAATGAGGGTTTTGAACTTGGGTCTGTGAAATCCTATATGAACTAAACTGCCCCTAAAAGATTTAGACAAATTCAAGGACAGCTATATCAGGTTACTAGAAATTCCTCTGGATAACCATCATGGTTGCCCAACTGCTAGTCATATGTCAAAGTCCAGCGCAAATATGACACTCTCTGGGAACACTTCCTTCACATCATACCCCTTGAGGGAAGTCTAAAGGAGAAATTAATAGTTTCTTCATCTACACTCAAATAGCCTTCCGCATTCCATTCCTTTGTAAGTACCACACTGGGGTATATATTTACAAATATGTATAAAACATCTATCTGCCGTTCTGCTTCCCTCTCCTCATCTGAGCTCTTTCAGGAGAGCTCTTATTAATTTTACACTGCATGTAAGAGTGGAGACTAGGTCAGTTCTCAAAAGTCACTCATATGTTTGCTGAACGAATCCCAGCTTCTGCAGGCCAATGTTATTTGAACTATATGAGATATATCTTATCTCTGGGGTCCTTATTTCATTCTCCCTTGTTAAAAAAAAATGATTAAAATTATATAACAGGAAGCCCTTCAGACCAAGAAAGAATCACTAAGTTAAAATGCTTTCAAATTCCCTGACAGCAGGGACTCCTGCCCCAGCCATATACCTGAGGGACCCCCTGGGTCAATGCTGCCCTTGGGCACTCACCCTGGCGGTGTCCGAGCTCATGCTATCCTGGCTGCGCAGGCGTGAGTACTCTTCTGCAATGTAGGCAGCCGATTCCTGTGTCAGGACAGGCTTGATAATTTTGGCCACGTGGATGTACTTCTTCATGAACACTGCACTCACCATCTTCTCCCTGGGCCACACACAGTGCATTCCACTTCTCTGCCATACTTTATACTTGCCTGAATTAGTGGCTGTGCCTCTCCTGAGAAAAGTCAAGCTCAAATGGCACAGCAGAGACAAGGCCTAGAACCCATTATCACAAGGCCCGTTTATGTGGAACACACACAAGGCCTTTTCACATATTTTTATTTAATTATTTTAGATATTATTTGTGAATTAGGTAGTTTAAGTAGGAAGTTTAGGTATTATTTGCTCTGTTATATAGGTGGGAAAAGTATGGCTCAAAGAAACTAAAATGGACTCAAATTCAGTTTTCTGACTCCAAATTCTACATTCTTAAACCAACAGCTTTGAAGATTGTGCTATGTTTCTTATTGCATTATGGCCAAAAAAAAAGAGGTGTAGGAGCCTACATTTCATGCTTTCAGCACCTGATCACAAGTCTTCTTTACCCAAATCTACTTGCAAAGTCTCCAGTGCTTGCTGTCTACTGAGTCTTTGTCACAAATAGCTACACGACACACACAATCTTTCATGTATAAGAAGACATAACACACCCACCACCGGTTGGGCATGTTGTCAAAACCTTCTATTTTAAGCAAAGATCTGAACCTGGGCTGAGCTACTCACAAACATTTACAAGACAACTGGCCCAGTTAAAGGGTGTATCTGTGGACCTAGAAAAGAAGAAAACTGGCCCACATGGTTATGACTCCGGGCAGGACCTTGGCCCGGGCACGTGATGCCTTAAATAAGCTCAGATACACATGTGTTCTATTATGACACAGATCTCGGGTTCCCTCAAGGGAGAGACATGAGGAATGCTCACTTTTTCTTCTTGGTCCCGTGCAGAAGGTTGTCATGTTTCTCATAAATCTGGGTGTCCTGCTGGTCCTCCTGATTGAAGTTGGGATCATCTGTGGCCAGGATATCCACCACACTACCCAAGGGCATAGCTGATAAACAAAAGTTGGTAGAAAGGAGAGTAAGAAAGAATTTAACCCAGGGAAAATTGCATCTCCTATAGCACAAGAAAGGAAGAGACCAAGACTCACAAAGAAAGGACCCAGAAGGAAACCAACAAATGGAACCACAAATAAAGAGGAGGGAGCTGCCTGACCCACAGAAGATGCTCAAAGGTATTCCCAGCCCAGAAATGGACAAAAGACATGCCTTAGGATAACCTCCAGTGAGCAAGCAGGGAGGTGGCTAGGCAACATCAACTCCCAGACACTGAAACACCTGCCACCACCCGGCTGGGCCCAAGACAGCAGCATCTGTTTAGGATCCCTTGCGTTAGTCACTCTTACTCTTCTCATGGCCTCACCGTCGCCATCCTGCTCCCCGGGGGCTCTGTAGCGGTGCATCCTAAGGACGTGGTCCGAGATCTCCCGATCCTGCTCAGGATCCATCTGATCCAGCATGATGAAAAGCAAGTCGAATCGGGACAACAGCGAGTCCTGCAGCCCAATGTTCTCCATTGGGGTCTTGTACTGATCATACTGGGGAACACAGGAAAAAAGGAAGTGATCATGAATAGGAAGAAAGGATAACGACGCTGGATTGATTCTGGGGTGAGACTGGAAGGCTAGATCTTAAAGAACAAAACAGAGAAACAGCAGTAAAAAAGTATTTTAAAGCTATAAACCATGTAAATCATAACATGAAAGTTTGTAACAAAAAAACAAAAGAAAACAGATACATAAATCATCTCTTCCACCTGCAACCCTTTTCTAAGCAAAGCTCAGGTGACCTGAGCTAACTCAGAAGTCCCACCTCCTAGCATAGGAACCTCTAACTGGTGGGTGTGGGTCTCAGAACCAGATCTCTCCTTCCCAAGCTTGATTCTGCTCTTCTCATTTCCAAGGCAGGATCAACTCTGAAAGATGATTCCCTCTCCCCTGTCTGTCATAAAGACAAGGAAAGCCAGTTAGGCCAGAAGAACTATGAACTTTGGAGTCCCTTACTCAGAAGGTAATGAGTAAAATTTGAACCAAAATGGTCAATGATCTATAAAACGTAATGTCTTAGGAATCAAAGGAGTTCTTTCCAGGTACCCTGATACTCTTATCTTCCAGTGCTGGGCCTACTGGGCTGATGCCTACCCACCCACACACACTTCACAGTCAGAGAGCATGACAACCTTGTAGGTAATGATGATTTCAGGTCCTGCCATTTTCTTAAATTTTCCAGTCATTCTTTGATGTAAATACACAGTATCATTATTAATAATTTTAAAACCATCAACTGGATTTACCAAAAAAAAATAAATAAATAAGAAAATCCTATGGTTTTCAACCTAGGCTACACAACTAAACCAACCTGTGGAGGCTTTCTAACCCATAGCTACCAAGCGTGCCAAGTCAGAGGTTTGGATTCAGAAAATCTGGACTGGGGACCATGCATCTGTACGTTTAAAAAAATACCACCAAAACAAATGTTCCCATACACTGTGTGATTATAAACTGCCAGAGCACAGCGTGAGCTCTGGGTTCAAATCCTGGCTCTGCCATCTTCTAGATTGTGGCTCTTCAGCAAGTTATGTAAGCTTTGTGCCTCTATTTTCTCACCTGTAAAATGAAGATAACTACCTATTTCCCACTGTGAGGTAGTTACGGAGAGGATGAAAAGCATTCCTAACTATAAAGCATTTATAAGCACTAGTTATTGGAAGTATTAATATGATACAATCTTCAGACAGCAATTTTGTAATCTCTAACAAAATAAAAATGCATACCACTCTTAATCCAGTAATTCCATTGCTAGGTATTTATAATATAGATGTAACAAAATACACATAAAGGGATGTTCGCTGCAGCTTCATTCATAGTAGGAAGGAAAAAGGGAAACCACTAAATGCCTATCAAATGGAAATTAGTTAAATAAATTACTATAAATCTATATAATGGAATACTAGAAAGCTATTTTAAAAGGCAGGGGGCTGGGGAGGGAGGGGTGGCGGCGGCAAAACTCAGCGAACCCCAAGCAAGATAAATATAAAAGGTTACACCTAAGCACATCAGAGTCATGCTAAAAACAAAGATAAAGAGATAATTTTTAACAAGGAGAGAGTGTATTTGCTGGTACATGCTTCAATTTGTTTCCTGAAACACTCCAAAGATGATATCTCTTTGAAAAAAGACAGGAAAGAAGTTTCATACTACATCTCTGTTCTGTTTAGAAATTCTCCTGCCATGTACATGTAGTACTTTTATTTAATGACAATACAGGTGACCTGCATTGTACTACTGTCATTTTTCTTTTCTCCGTTGTATTGTTAAAAAGTTATTTCTAAATAAATAACTTTCCAGGGGACTCTGTTGTACAGGAATTGGGTGAGGAACCACTACTCTAAACCAAGAACACTAACAAGATGATGACCTCACTTTTTAGTCTCTGGCCTGTTACTCCCCTGGGGCACCTAGAATAAACTTCTCTGCCCAGTTACTTAGCAAAACCGAATGAAAATGAAGACAATAGTTAAGGGCCCGATTCCACTTACCCTGCCGTAGACGGGGTTGGCAGCTGCCAAAACACTGCAGCGGGCATTCAGCCGAGCGTGGATGCCAGCCTTGGCGATGGTCACTCGACCCTGCTCCATCACTTCATGGATGGCTGTGCGATCCATGTCAGACATCTTGTCAAACTCATCAATGCAAACCACACCTCGGTCAGCCAGGACCATGGCCCCGGCTTCCAGACGGCGCTCCCCTGGGAAGGGAGGAGGTAAAAACACATGCTCCAATCCAGGTTATAGAGGACACAAGGGAGGAATTTCAATCTCCTTCCTCAGAACTTCTCACCATAGCATATGAGAATGCAGTAAAGAGGTTTCATCTCCAAGAAACTTGGAGGAAACCCTGGTGGGTCACCTTTTCAGCTCAAATCTGAATATCTCTGTCCCACTTTGACCCCTATGCAGCGAGCTTCTCATAAACTTCCTTTATACGTTCTCTCTTCACCCTTATCCTCATGTGATAGCCCAACCACACCTGTTCTCTTTTCACGGGTCTTCAAATTCCTTTCTGTAGTTCATAAAACAGTATAATCTTCATTTTTATGTCCCTTCCAATGTGCTAAGCTTTCTCCTTTGAAACTCTTTCAAATCACCCGGGAAACATTCTCGTAAACAGAAAGCCACCCAAAGACTTAAATAATTCACCCAGCATTGCCAAATACTCAGTCCTCTACAATCTGGCCCCAATTAACCTCTTAACTGTCTTCAGAACACAAGCCGTGCCTAGAGCAAGCTCAGAGAATCTACGTTCTATCTCACTGTTGGGCCTTTGCCAAGGACCCTTACACCTGTACCTGTTTCCTGGTCTGTGGTGACAGCAGCCGTCAGACCCACTCCAGAGGAGCCCCGGCCAGTGGTGGGGATAGCCCGGGGTGCAGTGCAAAGCACGTACCGCAGAAGCTGAGACTTGGCAACCGACGGGTCTCCTGTAGGATGGGGTGGTGATGATTCTCTAAGAAACTCCCCACTCCCCCCAGCAAGTCCTATTTTTCTAGCACAGCTCTTGACACAAACACAGACATACAGTAATTGGCTATGAATATTATTTCCTTCACTTTTCCCTTCACCATTCATAGAAAAATATATTTTAGCTATTATAAGTCAGGAATTCCAGAAATGATTTTTTAAAAAAAGATTTATTTTAGCCTCTTGTCCCTGAAATACTGCCAGGTACAGAACACACATTGTTACTATTTGTGTTTCCACAATCACATTCCACAAGGTAAGAACAATAGTCTAAAGAAAATCCCCAATACCATACCTATTAGAAGAATATTGATGTCCCCACGGATGTGACTGCCGTTTTCTAGGTCTCGTTCCACCCCTCCCAAGAGCAAGCAAAGGATTGCCTTCTTGACATAGTCATGTCCATGGATACTAGGGGCCAATGACCTGGCCAGCTGGTCAAAGATATCCTAGAGGAGAAACAACCAATAGAGTCAAAAGCTGAGTGAGACTCAATGGGGTTTTGCAGAGCTCCATTTTATACTTTGGCCAACAGAAAATGCTTGAAATAGACGAATCACATTATTAGACCATTATCAGAGCACATACAGAGGCAGTCTGGATTCCAAAACTTGTTTAGAGGTTTAATCTTTAAGAAAAAATTGAGGCCGGGCGCGGTGGCTCACGCCTGTAATCCTAGCACTCTGGGAGGCCGAGGCGGGCAGATTGTTTGAGCTCAGGAGTTCGAGACCAGCCTGAGCAAGAGCGAGACCCCGTCTCTACCAAAAATAGAAAGAAATTAATTGG
>CAUYSK010038541.1:0-33274 GCA_963575035.1 Avahi laniger
TGTGCACCACCCAAATGATGGACATATTTGAAACTCGGACTTAGGGAGGGAAGTGGGGGCAAGAGCAACATATGTAACAGAAACATCTGTACCCCCATAATATGCTGAAATAAATTAAAAAATTAAAAAAAAAAAAAAAAAAAAGAAAAAGGCCTTTTCTGGACTTAAGGCTTAGGTGACCTCAAGCTCATTGATAACTCTATATCTGTGTTTTGCAATAGACTACATAATACTGTATTTTTCCCACAGAGAAGCTAGAAGGTAGGAAGGGGGGCTCCCCAACATAGCAGGGAAAAAGAAGCCTGGGGATCTTGCTGGGACCTGAGACCACAGGTCCCACCCTCCCTTCTCCCCTTTCAGTTGCAAGAGGATGAGCTGCGGGATGCGGTGCTGCTGGTGTTTGCTAACAAGCAGGACATGCCTAATGCCATGCCCGTGAGTGAGCTGACCGACAAGCTGGGGCTACAGCACTTGCGCAGCCGCACGGTGAGGGTCCTGCCCCTTCGCACTGGAGCCTGCCTCTCCAGGGGAGCCACAGGCTGGGCACGGATGTAAAGGCATCCCCTTTTCTTCTCTGCTGCTGACCTCTTTCTTTCCTTCCTCCCACAGTGGTACGTCCAGGCCACCTGTGCCACCCAAGGCACAGGCCTGTATGATGGGCTGGACTGGCTATCCCATGAGCTGTCGAAGCGCTAACCAGCCAGGGGCAGGCCCCTGCTGCCCAGAAGCTCCCACGTGTATCCCCGGGATGACCAGACTCCCGGACTCCTCAGGCAGTGCCCTTCTCTCCCACTCCTCCACCCCGACAGACACAGGCCTCTGCTCCTGCTCCTGCCTGCATGTTCTCTCTGTTGTTGGAGCCTGGAGCCTCTCTCTCTGGCCACAGAGGGGTCCACTCTCCTGCCTACTGGGACCTGTGGAAGGGGCTTCCTGGCCAAGGCCCCTTCTTCCAGTGGAGGAGCAGGGATCTGGATTTACTTTTGTTTTTTCAGTTTTGGGTGTACCCTTGGGGCCAGGTTGGTGGGGGAAGGTGAGCGCTCGGGTGGTGCTATGATGTGGCACTGGATATTGAGTAATAAATTTGCTGTGGTTTGTATACAGTGTTGTCTGTAGCCTAGAAATGGGAGGCTGGGTTGTTGGGTGCAAAGAGACAATGTGGGAGAGGCTCAAAGAAGCTAAAGCTGCAGGACCACCTACCTCCAACCCCCACAACACACAAACACACCTGTTCATCCAGCTCAGCTTCTCCCTCTTTATTCTTGGGTTGGAAATACTATAGGATTTCCAGTGGTGGAAATCTCATTCCTTCCCCAATTCCAAGGAACCTCTGCTGAAGGCAACAGTATCTACCTTCATGGCTGCATAAACCATATAGCTCCACTCTTCGTCATTCTCCTAGCTACTTAGAGCAGTAGTTCTTAATGATTGCTTTGCACATTAAAGTTTGAGGGGGAGGGAATGTGTGTTTAAAATACGGGTCCTGAGGTATGCTTCAGAAAAAGTGATTCATCAGGACTAGTATGAGGCCCAACAATATGCATACTTACAATTACCCAGATGATGTTGGCACTAGTAGTCTGTTAGCCTTATTTTACAAAACATTGGTGGAGCCTGGGGGTTACAGTTCCTCACTGTGCAGCACTGGGATTCTTTCTACCCAGGAAGACCCCATCTATAGGGAATAGGAAAGCATGCGTAAGGAACCGCCAGGGCTGTGGCCCATTTTCCAGGTGTGGTTGGCTATCCGTTTACCTTTGGATCCCAGCAAAGCTTAAGCAAAACCCATTATTTATTTTTGCCTTTCTCTGTTTTTTTATGTTGTCAGTTTCTTCTGGTTCTGGGCTAGGTTTTCCCTCCTTGAGCTTTGCAGGAAGAGAGTCCCAGAGACTATTAGACAACAGAGACTCTTTAGAGGAGAAAGGCTGGTATTCCTACAGGAGCTCTGGCTGTCTACACAGCCAGCTATCCTACCCACCAGAAGTGCAGCTGGGGGGTTGCTGAGGTGGGGTGCTCCGTGCTCTTTCCACCTCAGCTACTCTCCTTACCCTGCTTCTGAGCCAGCCTTCTCAATTAATATGGATAATTTCCTCATTGGTTATCTATCTAGGATTGCCTCACATTCCCTGCAAAGTAACTTCTGGACATTTTGGCCTCATCCTCCCAAGGGCCATAAAAGCTGATAGATTTTCCTTGAATATCGAACTTAAAAATATACTTGAGCCAGAAGGGAGCCAGGCAGAACTCACTTCTAGGGAGGAAAGAAGTTGACTTCTACCCTATTATCAAAATGAGAAACAGAGGTAAAGAAAGAGAGGCACTTGCCTAAAGTTGCAAACTGAAGTTCTGATTCCCAGTCTCAACTCAGCCTACCTTGGTACCCGGAGTGGTGTAGGAAGGCGGTTGCTGGAGCCTCTGGACCCGATTCCTCTGGGCCATGGATTGACATTGCTGGGCCAGGGCCCTTTCCCCACTGTGGTAGGATCAGAGGCAGCCCTCACAGTCACAATGCTCCCGGGTCACAGAGGCACTGGGCCCCCAGCCAGCCTCTGCCTGGAAGTTCCCTCTGGGAACGTCTTGTGGTGAGTACTACGGGCCTTATTCCAGGCCCTATGGCCTGTAGAACCTCACCACTGGGGGGAAGGCTGGGCCGGACAGAGTCATCACCTGTGGCGCCGGCCCCATGGATGAGGTGGAATGGATACACAGGCATCCCAAGGCTGAGGACCTAAGGATTGGGCTCATCAGCTGGGCAGGAACCTACCTCACCTTTGAGGCATGCAAGAATACAGTCACTGCTACTGCAAAGAGTTTGGGCAGGAGACAGGTAACAAGGCAAACTTGTACTGGAATCAGTTTAGCGGCCAAGCTCGTGTGTGTGTGTATGGCAGCAGGGGTGCACTGTCAACCTAATCACTTTCCTAGGCTCTGTCATTGCCAGCCCAGGACCCTTATACTCCAGGCTTTTGCTCACAGGTCCCCATTGCTCCATCTCACCTCTAAACATAGGCCACAAGGTGAAGCCTCAGCCCTGACTCTGCTGTCTTGTCCCTCTGGCTGCTCCCTACCTTCCATCTCAGCACAGGATGGTTGTGTCATCATGAAGAGGAGAGCCCAGGCTGGAAGGCAGAATTGTGGACATCCAGGGGAAGTTGGACCAATGGAGTTATTGCAAGGCCTCTGTTTCTGTTCTGCTTGAAAATGGGGAACTGTAGAAGCCCTAGCAGTACTGGTCTTCACTTGAGAGAGGAATGGGGCACCTCTGGAATGGGTGCCATAGTTAAGCAGAAGCAAAGTCCTCTCACTTATAACAAGGTTGATCAGCTGAACCAGACAATTGCATCTCAGCTGTCCATGCTCCGGTCTTTTTCCCTGGAGTCCTGGCCTGCCTAAGAGAGCTCTTGCTTTTCTCCGGCCATGTTGGAGAGGCAGCCTTTGGGGATGGAGGTATTGGCTGAGTGTGCTATCCAGGTGCCCAGTGAGGAAGAAAAAAGTAAGACTATTAAACCACAACATTTCTTGGAAAATTAGGTACTGCAAAATGGGATCAAGGAAGAGAAAGGGAGATTTACCTGCAGTTAACTGAAGGAGATAGGCATCTAGAACTTCTCTTTGGCCCTTTAGAAGCCGTAGGGCTCCAGTGGTGGAGGGGACCAGAGATCTTTTAATTACTGTTGGGTGGGAGGGTGGAAGAACTGACAAAAAGGAGACACCAGGGCTGATGTGGAGGTGGTTGGTCTTGATGAAGGTGCTGGGGTGACGACAGGGGCGATGGTTGCAGGGCTCCTCAGCTAGTCACTCAGCAGTACTGAT
Organism: Avahi laniger; assembly: GCA_963575035.1. NCBI lineage: Eukaryota > Metazoa > Chordata > Mammalia > Primates > Indriidae > Avahi > Avahi laniger. Next base: position 3,811 of record CAUYSK010038541.1, read on the forward strand.
TTCCCTCTTCTCCCAATGCCTGCAGACCTGTGAGCTTCTGGTGAGCAATGAGCATGAGACACAGGCCGTGGTACGACTAAAGAGCTTGCAGGGCTTCTACCTGCTGTGTGAGGGGGATGGCACTGTGTGTTACGGCCGACCAAAGAACAGCCACCACGGATGCTTCCTACTCCATTTCCACCGTAACAGCAAGTGGACCCTCCAGTGCTTAATCTCTGGTCGTTATCTGGAGTCCAACGGTGAGAATGTGTTCTGCAACTCCAGGGTCCTCTCAGCTTACCACATGTGGACACCCCGGCCAGCCCTGCACATCCATGTGATCCTCTATAGCCCCATCCACCGCTGCTATGCCCGGACTGACCCCACCGTGGGCCGCATCTGGGTGGATGCAGCAGTCCCCTGCCTGGAGGAATGTGGATTCCTGTTGCATTTCCAAGATGGATGCTACCACCTGGAGACCTCAACACACCACTTCTTGTCCCACGTAGACCGGCTGGTCTCCCAACCCTCACCACAGACAGCTTTTCACATGCAAGTGCGGCCTGGAGGGCTCGTGGCACTGTGTGATGGAGAAGGAGGCATGTTATATCCACAGGGCACACATCTGCTCCTGGGCCTCGGCTCTAATCCCGTGAGGGGTGAGGAGTGGTTCATCCTACAGCACTGCCCTACCTGGGTCAGCCTCAGGTCAAGGACTCGGAGGTTCATCTCAGTCGCCTACGGCAAGTGCTGGGTCCAACACAGCCATGGAGGGAGGAAGGGCTGGCTGCTGAAAAGAGGAAAATATGTTTGGGATCAGCAGATATTTTTGAATCTGCCAATAAGGAAGATTTTGGGGTCCCACAGAAACCTTTTGTGCCACGGAGAAGGACAGAAAAGCAGGGATATGGGCTTTAGGGGAAAGTCACCTGGGTCTTCTGCAGACTGCTATGGTCCAACATAAGGTGATGAAGGTTGAGGAGGAAAAGTAGGGGGAAGGAAGTCCAGTTATAAAGCATGGAAGAAGGGCTGAGACTGCGGGTGAGGCCAGACCGGGCTCCGAGTGACATGTTCTTCCTCTGCAGATGCTGAGGTACATGCTACCTCTGAGCGCTTAACCCCGATGTCCTTGTTCCAGTTTGAATGTGACAGTGAGAGCCCCACCTTGCAGCTTCGTGCAGCCACTGGCTACTACCTAGCTCAGGTGAGACCTTGGCTTTCTGAGCAAGAGAAACCTTAAGCTCTGAGCTCTCCCTCTTTAGACACACTTTCTCCTTCTTCAAGGCAGATGACCAGATGGTGAAGTGAGCTAGGAGGCCCTTGTCTATACACATTAATTTTCACCTAATGGAGCTTCTTTTAAAAAAAAAATCAACTTTATTGAGGTATAATTTAAAATATGTAAATTATATAATATACATGTATATGTATAAATTATGTATATTATGTACAAATATGTATACTATGTGTATTTGTTTTATAAATGCACCTATTTTAAGTATAAAATTCTGTAACTTTTGACAAATATTAATAAATACACTCATGCAACCATGCCATAACCATACTACAAGTTAAAGAATATTTCCATCACCACAAAAATTCCCTCTTGCCCCTTTGCAGTTTCCCTCCATCCTTCTTCCTACCCTTACCCCCACCCTTGCTACCTCTGGTGTGTGTTCTTCACTATAGACTAGATTTGCCTACTTTGGAATTTCATATAAACAGAAACATACAGTATGTATGGTACGTGTGTTTCTTTTTCTCGGCACGATAGTTTTAAGATTCATCTGTGACACTGCATGTATCAGTAGTTCATTCCTTTTTATTGCTGGGTAGTATTCTATAATACTACTCATAAACAAAATTTGTTTACCCATTAACTTGTTGATGTACACTTAGGTTGTTTCTGGTTTGGGCCATTATGCATAAAATTGCTATGAGCATTTGTGAACAAATCTTTTTGTGAACCTACATTTTCATTTATCTTGGGTAAATACCTAGGAATGGAATTACTAAGTCATATCATAGATGCGTGCTTAACTTTATAAGAAAATCAGTTTTCTAAAATGACTATACCACTTTACATTCTCGCCAGTAATGTATGAGGGTTCTAAGTGCTCCATATCCTCACCAGCATTTGCTATTGCCTGTCTTTTTAATTTTAGCCACTCCAGTGGGTGTGTAATGGCCTCTTTTGATGGCTTTAATCTGCATTTACCTTATAATTAGTCATTTTTAGCATCTTTTCATGTGCTTCTTGCTCATTTGTATGTTTTCTCTGTGAGGTGTCTGTTCAGATCTTTTGCCATTTGTTATTGGGTGTTTTGAGTTGTAAGAGTTCTTTATATGTTCTCAATTCAAGTCCTTTGCTAAATATATGTATTGTAAATGTTTTCTCCCAATCTGTGGCTTGTCTTTTTACTTGCTTAATGGTATCTTTTGAGAAGCAAATTTTTAATTTCAATGAAGTTGAATTTGTCAGCTTTTTAAACAGTTATTGCTTTTCTTACCCCAAGAAATCATAGCCTACTCCAAAGTTACAAAGAACTCCTATGTTTTCTTCTAGACATTTTGTAGTTTAGCTCTCATTTTTTTACATCTATGATCCATTGCAAAATAATTTTGGAGTCAGGGCTGAGGTTCATTTCTCTCCATAGGATATGCTGTGCTCTGGGATGTGACACAGATTAGGGGAAGTGGGCGAGACACAACATGTTTTTCAAAAAGGATGTGAAAGCATAAAGCAGACTCTGGGAGAATGAAAAGGACTGAGAGAGGGTGGGATGTGGGAAGAGGGTCTGGGAATAAAAATGATGGGAGGAGGGCTGAGACTGTTAATCCTCACTCCTCGTCCCTGTTCCTGATACCTTCTCCAGAGGCGCCACAAGATAGTGATGGCTAACGGGCACCCCCTGGAGTCTGACACCTTCTTCCGTGTGCATTGGAACTGTGGCAGGATCATCCTGCAGTCCCTCAGTGGGCGCTTCCTGGGCATTGCAGCCAACGGCCTGCTGATGGCCAGTGTTACCCTTCCAGGTGAGCCAAGCAGCCCTCCTGCCAGGTTGTTCCAAGTCAGGGATGCTTTTAGAGGGAAGTGAAATATGATTCGGGAAAAAAAAAAAAAAGCACTGGAGGCGGGCCAGAAGATTTGGGTCAGGATATTTTTGTCATCACTTGAACAAACCATCTCTGAACCTCAGTTTTATTGTCTGTAAAAGCAAAGATGATAATCACCCTGCTGCCTCACACGGTTGTCATGAGGACTGAATAGATCAACACATCTCAAGGAAGGAAGAATATTAAAATTTCCACACTGCGCTAGGTGCTCTCACAAACACTCCACAAGCACTTAGCATTAGACGTAACACATAGTAGGTGTTCGTGAAATGTTAAAATATTGACAACACCCTTCTGCAATTAGTGTTCCCCCTCCTGCTTCCATCTGAGAAAACATCTGGAGGCAGCCCCTCCAGATAACTCCTTCCTACTTCTTTCAGGCCCCAATGAGGAATTTGGGATTCGATTAGCCAACCGCCCCTTCCTCGTACTGCGGGGTCGGTATGGGTACGTGGGCTCCTCATCAGAACGTGACCTCATACAGTGCAACATGGACCAGCCCGACTGCATTCACTTACTACCCTGCCGCCAGGGAATCTACCACTTCCAGGGTGAGTGGCTCCTCCTGCCTGTCCCTGGGGTTCACAGTCTGACCCCTGCCTTAGCCCCAGCTCAGATTTCAGGCCTGCTCATCATAAAAGGAAAAACAGGGCTTGTGTTTGTTTTCACACTTCAAAGCCCAGAGTGGGTTGGCAGAACAGAAAGCAGGGGAACCCTGCTGACCCTCCTGCATTTCCATAGACCTGCCAACAGGCAGGATGGGGCACCAGGGAAGGGTGGCCTGCCTCCAGGAAGCACGCTCAAGGCAGCCGAACTACTGAGGCATTCTCCTCCAAAGACTGGCCCACGAACCTGAGCTCTTCCCTCCCCAGCACAGGGTGGATCCTTCTGGTCAATAACATCCTTTGGCACCTTTCGCCCATGGGGGAAGTTTGCCCTCAACTTCTGTATAGAGCTCCAGGGGAGCAACTTGCTCACTGTGCTGGCACCCAATGGCTTCTACATGCGAGCGGACCGCAGTGGCACCCTATTGGCAGACAGCGAAGACATTACCAAAGAGTGTATCTGGGAATTTTAGGTAAGGGAAAGAGGGTAAAGAGCTGGGGGCTGGGGGAGCAGGAGCTGAGGGTGAGAGGAGAAGGGAGGGGAGTGAGGATATGTGATGGGAAGACCAAAATGCACGCCAGGGATGACTTCTGTCCCACAGTTTGATTGACTCCAGACATTTATTCCAAATGTGTACCATTCTTTGAGGGCTTTTAAACCGAGACTTGGTAGAAAGAGAAAAAGAAATAGCACCTAAGTCTCCTGCTATTATGCTGCACTGGCACGTGGGCTTGCAAGCAAGCCTGGAGGGGACAGCGTGAGGTGTTCTTGCCCCACTTTCTCTCCAGTAAGATGCAGAATTTTTCCCCATTTTCGGGGAATATAGATGACTTTGACTATGTGTATAAGTGAAAGAAAGATGTGATTTCTATCCTATGCACTTTCTATCCCTACTCCTGGATCCCTGGGGAACTGATGGCTCTCAGACATTTATCTCCGGTCCTGACCCTCTTCCTGAATTCTATCATCTCTCTCCAACTTTCTGATGGACAGTTGACTTGACTTCGTCCTGCCAGTCCCTCAAAATCCACATAGCTGAAGTCAGCCTCCTCATCCTCCCCTCCTAAGGAGATTCTTTTCTTCCTGCCATCTCCAGGCACCCCCAGACATCCCACTCTCCCACATGCTCAGGCTCAAGACCTCAGCACCATCTCTCTGTCCTCTCTTTCTCTCCCTTCACCAGACCTGCAAGTTCTTGGGTACTTCCTTAACAACGCCTCTTGAGTGCCTGCTCCTTCGTGATAATCACTGTTGCCACTTGGTTCCAGGCTCTTCACCAGCAGGTGTATGGCTTCCAGGGATCCCCAGCAGCACACGGCCACCAGATCTGTCCCCATCCAATGTCATCTCCACACCAAGTTTGCTTCCCTAACATGCTTCTTCCCTTCCACCATTCCCTATTCACACTCTTCAGGGCACCTCTTTGCTCTTAGTCCTGTCCCTTCACATCCTTGCTTTCCTTACTTCTTGTGGAAAGCACTTCAGTTTTGACATCAGACAGATCTGGAATCAAGAGCTAGTAAGCAGCCGGGCATGGTGGCTCGCACCTGTAATCCTAGCACTCTGGGAGGCCGAGACAGGAGGATCTCTTGAGCTCAGGAGTTCAAGACTAGCCTGAGCAGGAGAAAGAACCTGTCTCTACTAAAAATAGAAAAAATTAGCAGGGCGTGATAGTGCAGGCCTGTTGTCCCAGCTCCTAGGGAGGCTGAGGCAGGAGGATGGCTTAAGCCCAGGAGTTTGAGGTTGCAGTGAGCTACAATGACACCATGGCACTCTAGCCCAAGCAACAGAGTGAGACTCTGTCTCAAAACAACAAAAAAAAGAGCTACTAAGCCTTTTCCCATAAATTAACTTGACATATGTCTGGTGTTCATCAAGAATGGGACAAATTACTTTATTCTCTCTCTTCCCACAGGATCTTACCCAGTGTTCTAAAAGCCAGAGATCAGCAAATGACTAATTACTGAAGGATTCTATTTCCTGTTTCCTCCCCAGGTCAATGGGAGGCCATCTACCAAAATCCAAATCCTCCGGGAAAGACTACTGCACCAAACAGAGCAGGAAGAACCCCAGAGTCAAGTTCCAAGAGAAGAATATCTGTTACACTTTTCCTACCCAGTTTAGCAAAACACCTGTTTCAAGGAACAATACATCACAACAGGCCACCCCCAAGATCCTGGTGTGCATGTGACTCAGTATAGAGCAGGGGTCTGGATGCGGGTGGAGATTGAGGCCCCAGGCCATGGCTCTAAGTTCTGTCCAGAAGAGGGGAGACCAAATAGTACCCATCTCTTCCACCAATCCTCCCCCATCCCCACCCAGAACCACTAGGCTTTTCCCAGGGACTTCACAGGGAGCCAGCCTTGCCCTGAAGGAGTCAGAATCCAGTTGTGAGTTTGAATGTCTTTTTGGTTTAGAAAGAAGGAAGGATTATTAATCCTGTGGGAATAGGGTAATGGCAATAACACCTTATGCCTGCATAGCTCACCCCCACCTCCTCTACCACGCCTCCCCACACTTCCCTACACTGTCATTACCTTTGATCCATTGAGCTGGGTATTTCCTCCACCACTTTTCATCTTTTACAGGGAGCTGAAGGGATTTGCCAAAGGTTCCATGACTACTCACAGCAGAGTTGGCCTCGGACCCATGTCTTCTGACTCTAATGTCCATTATTCTTTCCATCAAAGAATGCCTGTCATTCTTGCACTGTCTTCATGATTTTGGCCTTTAGCTACCGACCACCTGCCTTATTAATGTTTTTATTGACATAAACTCTCAAATATATTTATTTAGAAAGGCATAGTTTTATCACTATCATGAAATGGAAAACCAGAATCACTTACCATAAATGGAAAGTGACTATAGAAATAAATACAGACATACCTCAGAGATATTGTGAGTTCAGTTCCAGGCCATGGCAATAAGAAAATATCACAATAAAGTGAGTCACACAAAATTTTTGATTTCCCAGTACATAAAAAAGTTATGATTATACTATACTGTAGTCTATTAAGTATGCAATAGCACTGTGTCTAAAAAACCAATGCACATACCTTAATTTAAAAATGCTTTGGCTGGGCACGGTGGCTGATGACTGTAATCCTAGCACTCTGGGAGGCCGAGGCAGGCGGATTGTTTGAGCTCAGGAGTTCAGAACCAGCCTGAGCAAGAGCGAGACCCCGTCTCTACTAAAAATAGAAAGAAATTAATTGGACAACTAAAAATATATAGAAAAAAAATTAGTCGGGCATGGTGGCACATGCCTGTAGTCCCAGCTACTCGGGAGGCTGAGGCAGAAGGATCGCTTGAGCCTGGGAGTTTGAGGTTGCTATGAGCGAGGATGATGCCATGACACTCTAGCCTGGGCAACAGAGTGAGACTCTGTCTCAAAAAAAAAAAATGCTTGAAGACTGAGTGTGGTGTGGTGGCTCATGCCTGTAATCCCAACACTTTGGGAGGCCATAGTGGGAGGATGGCTTGAGCCCAGGAAATCAAGACCAAGTAGGCAACAGAGCGAGACCCTGTTTCTGCAAAAAAGTTTTAAAAATTAGTTGGATACGGGAGGGGGGGGCAAGGGCAACATACGTAACCTAAACATCTATACCCCCATAATATGTTGAAATAAAAAAAAATTAGTTGGATATGTTGGCATATGCCTATGATCCCAGATATTCAGGAGGCTGAGACAGGAGGATTGTTTGAGCCCAGGAGGTTGAGGTTGCAATGAGCTATGATGACACCACTACACTCTAGCCCAGGCAACAGAGAAGATCCTGTCTCAAAAAAAAAAAAGGGGGGGGCTTTATTGCTAAATAATGTTAACAATCATCTAAGCCTCCAGGGAGTTGTAATTCTTTTGCTGTTGAAGGGTCTTGCCATGATGTTGATGGCTGCTGCCTGATCAGGATGGTGGTTGCTGAAGCTTGGGGTAGCTGTGGCAATTTCTTAAAATAAGACAACAATGAAATTTGCCACATTGATTGACTCTTTCTTACACTAAAGATTCCTCTGTAGCATGTGATGTTGTTTTTACATAATGATAGCATTTGACTCACAGTAGAACTTCTTTCAAAATTGGAGTCAATCCTCTCAAACTGTACTGCTGCTTTATCAACTGAGTTTATGTAATATCCTAAATCCTTTGTTGTCATTTCAACAGTGTTCACAGCATCTTCACCAGGAGTAGATTCCATCTCAAGAAACCACTTTCTCTGCTCACTCACAAGAAGCAACTCCTCATCTGTTCGAGTTTTATCATGACACTGCAGCACTTCAGTCACATCTTCAGGCTCCACTTCTAATTCTAGTTCTCATCGTACTTCCAGCACATTTGCAGTTGCTTCCTCCACTGAAGTTTTGAACCCCTCAAAATCATCCATGAGGACTGGAATTAACTTCCTCCAAACTCCTGTTAAGGTTGATATTTTGACCTTCCCCCATGAATCACAAATGTTCTTAATGGCATCTAAAATGGTGAATCCTTTCCAGAAGGTTTTCAATTTACTTTGCTCAGATCCACCAGAGGAATTGATTTCTATGGCACCTATACCCTTATAAAATGAATTTCTTGAATAATGAGACTTGAAAGTTGAAACTACTTCTCAATCCATGGGTTGCAGAATGGATGTTGTTAGCAGGCATGAAAATAACATTAATCTCCTGTATATCACCATCAGATTTCTTGGGTGACCAGGTACATTGTCAATGAACAGTAATATTTTTAAAGAAATCTTTTTTTCTGAGCAATAGGTCTCAACAGTAGACTTAAAGTATTCCGTAAACCATGCTGTAACCAGATGTGCTGTCATCCAGGTTTTGTTATTCCATTTTGTAGAGCACATGCAGAATAGATTTAGCATCATTCTTAAGGGCCCTAGGATTTTCAAAATCATAAATGAGAATTGGCTTCAATTTAAAGTCACCAGCTGCATTTAGCCCAAACAAGAGAGTCCACATGTCTTTTGAAGCTTTGAAGCGAGGCATTGGCTTCTCCTCTCTAGCGATGAAAAGTCCTGGATGGCATCTTCTTTCAATAGAAGGATATTTTGTCTGCACTGAAAATCCGTTGTTTAGTGTAGCCACTTTTATCAATGATCTTAGCTAGATATTCCAGATAACTTGCTGCAGCTTCTACATCTGCACTTGCTGTTTCTCCTTGCACTTCTATGTCGTGGTGATGGCTTCTTTCCTTAAACTTCATGAACCAACCTCTGCTAGCTTCAGACTTTTTTTCTGCAGCTTCCTCATCTCTCTCGGGGCCTTCATAGAGTTGAGGAGAGTTAGGGCCTTGCTCTGGATTAAGCTTTGGCTTAAGGGAATATTGTGACTGGTTTGATCTTCTATCCAGACCACTAAAAGCAGTGTTTCTCTTTCTTATCATGCACGTGTTCACTGGAGTAGCACTGTTTATTTCCTTCAAGAACTCTTCCTTTGCATTCACAACTTGGCTAACTGTTTGACACAAGAGGCCTAGCTTTCAGCCTGTCTTGGTGTTCAACCTGTCTTCCTCACCAAGCTCCATTATTTCTAGCTTTTGATTTAAAGTGAGAGAAGTGTGACTCTTACTTGAACACTGAGAGACCATTGTAGGGTTATTAATTGACCTAATTTCATTTATCTCACGGAATAAGGAGTCCTGAGGAGTGGGAGAGAGAAGTCGGAACAGAGAAGTGGGAACATTTGGTGGCGCAGTCAGAATACATGCAACATTTATCAATTAAGTTCACCATGTTATATGGGCATGTGTCATAGCCTCCCCAAAACAATTACAATAGTACCATCAAAGATCACTCAATAGTAACATCAAAGATCACTGATCACAGATTACCATAACAGACATAATAATAATGAAAAAGGTAGGAAATGTTGCAAGAATTATCAAAACGTGATACAGAGATATGTATCATAATAAATGCCTGATTTTTAAATCCACTGGGAAGACAAGGCTGAAACTGGAACATAAGAGAGATTCAGTTTGGATGGAGGAAAATGAACTCAGGTTTTTTAAAGTATATTGCTTCTTGAGAGAGAGAAAAGAATTTTTTAAATAATTTTAGTCCAATAAGTGAAAGTTGAGAATAGTAGAGACTAGGGTATCTCCTTTTCTCAAGAGCATTAAGAGCATACCAAAGAGGCGCAGTTGGGGTACACTCTTCAGAGAGATAGGACCTCGGAGGTTATTTAATGCAGAATCTCTTCCTCAGCATTCTGTAAATTCATAAACTGTAGTCCCCCCCTTATCTGCAGAGAATACATTTCAAGAAATCCCAGTAGATGCTGAAACCACAAATAGTACCACACACTATATATACTAGGTTTTTTCCTAAACATATATACCTATGACAAAGTTTAATTTATAAATTAGACACAGAAAGATATTAACAACAATAACTAATAAGAAAATAGAACAATTATAACAATATGCCAGTGTCACCACTTTTGTGCTTTGGGGCCATTATTAAGTCAAATAGAGGTTACTCAAACACAAGCACGGCGATACCGCAACAGTTGATCTGATAACTGGGACTGCTACTCAAGTGACTAGCAGGCGGGTAGTGTAGTAGACAGGATGAAGACATGAGATTTCATCGTGCTACTCAGAATGGCGTGCGATTTAAAATTCATGAGTTGTTTATTTCTGGAATTTACCATTTGATATTTTCAGACTGCTGTTGATCACAGGTAATTGAAACCCAGAAAGCCAAACCATGGATAAGGGGGACTACTGCACACACTCAGATGCCTGGGCACGTGTGTGCATGGGGATATATAAGCACGTGTGCACGCGCGCACACACACACACACACACACACACACCCCTACCTTTGCTGATGCCAAGTTCCCCACAACTGACCAGCCATTGGGCCTCAGCTGAATAGCTCCTTCCGTTGCTGACATCAGCCCTGTCACTGAAGTGCATGGCTTGTTCTCAGGCTGCGCTGTCTTCCTTTTGTCACCCCGTAAAACCTCGACTATTTCCCTGGACAGTTCTGCCCAGCCGGGCCTCCAGCTTGAAATACAGAAGGCAGGGCAGGAGCAGAGTATGCCCTGCTGCCCTGGAAATTTCACTCTAGAGCTGTGTGGTCCTGTAGGACTTTCTGCACTGATGGAAATGCTCAAAAATCCTCACTGTCCCACACAGTAGCCAAGAGCCATGTGTAACTATTGGGCATTTGAGATGTGGCTAATGTGGCCAGTGACGAGCTGAATTGTTCATTTTATTTAATTTTAATTACATTTAAATAGCCACAGGTGGTTGGTGGCTGCTTTTTGACCAGCACAGCTCAAGAGTATTTGGTAATAAAGAGACTTCTTGAAGGACATCTGGGTCAGTGCCTGTTCCAGATGGGAGTAAATAAATATGCCATGACTCCCCCACTCCCATCCCTCTCTGCACCATCATCACCCATCCCTGCTCTTCAAAAGGAAAAGAATCTGGAGGGATGAGCCCTCCTTTCCAAATATCCCCTTCTTCACCTCCTTCCCTGCTTTCCCCGCATCCCAAGACTTCCCAGGAGGGGCCTAGAGCTTCCTCTGCAAGGGACAGAATTGAGACGATTTGGAACTCAACTCGCTGCCAAGAAGAACCAAGAAAACGTGACCCTGGAGCATGTAGAAATGGAAAAGCAAAACATGAAAAGTGGCATTTCACTCTATTTGCTGCTATGGCAAAAAATACATATGCTATTAGGGAATTGATGTCTATTTTCTTAGATTAAGGAATTACGGCAAATTTTCTTAGAGGTAGATGAGGTATTGTGGTTATGTGGAAAAATTCCTTATTTTTTGGCGATGCATGCCGGAAGACTTAGGAGTGAAGTGCCATGATGTAATATTAGCATGTGTCTGTGCACACACGAATATGCATGGGCATATGAGCACCCAAACACCAAGACAGACACGTATATACATATATAGATACATGCATAATAGATGCACTGATATATAGATAAATACATCGATTAGATACATGCACACATAGATTAGATGATAGACGGATACAGACAGATGACAGGGCAAACTGTTACGATTGTTAAATACAGAGCTGGGCACAGGGATGCTCATGGGGACAGCATGACAGACGACAAGAACCACTGCTAATGAAAAATGTTTTTATTGCTGCCACGTGAAGACCTCTTAAGGTCAGTGTGAGAAGCAGGTGGGTGTCGCTCCTCCAGCCCCTCCAATCAGGCGGTGCACAGGGCAGGGGGCAGCAAGGCAGGGCCAGGCAAGGTCCACGCGTGAGGGGGAGACCACAGGAAGGAGGAAGGAGCCACAGTCTGTGTGGGCAGGACAGTATTAGATGCCCCCTCGGCCATCTCCTTCCCACTTGGGGCCTCTTGCCTCCTCCCGGGCCTTATAGTAGCAGGGAGCCAGGCCGGGGCAGGGTCTGAGGGGCACCAAGACTGGTGAGGAAGGACACGGACAGCGAAGTAGTACTGAGTCCTGGGAACTCAGCTGTGGGGGCAAGTAGCCTGCAGGAACAAGGAGAAGGGAGCTTGGCCTTATCGTTCCTGCGCCACCTCTCATAGTGGCTTTAGGGAAGGGGCTGAGACCTCAGTTTCCTACCCTGCATGTACACACTCAAATCTCTGCCCCGCTTTATCTGCTATGGCTGCCAGTGGTGCTACAGGCTCAAGGGGTGCTAGTTTCTCCAACTTCGTGGGCCATGCAAGGAATGAGGAAAGCTGTAGGAAGATTTATTTGATGATCCCAACTGGAGATCCGTGCCTCTAGGGGTCAAGCCTCCCCATACCCTTCAGGATTGAGGGCAGGACTGAATTCTTACCCCAGCAGGGCTTGAGTCGGGCTTGGGGTTGAGGGTCACTGAGAAACCTGTCTGGTGCTGTTGCCCAGCACAGCTGACAGCAGGGGGGACCCAGTGGTTCCAGGGCAGGCAGGGCTGCTGCGGGCACACTGCCAGGGGACTGCCAGAAAAAGTGAGAGGAGATCCTTAGCTGCCAGTGACGTCTTCTCTTTAGAAGGCCTGGGCCCCCAGGGCTGCCTGCCACCCAGGCTGTATCCTGCGCAACTCCAGAAGGCACCATTCACATGGTAGACTATGGGGATGGCACTTTCTAGAAGTGTGCACTATGGGGCCCTGGGGAGTGATGGATCTTAGTTCAGGCCTTCCCCAGAAATGGGAGAGACAGTGAGCCCTCCAATCTTCCCAGCACACAAATTCCCTCTCCTCCAGAGTACCTGTGCAGAGACGATCCCTGGGGAGACCTTCGGTACAGTCAGACCCTGGGAAGCACCTATAAGGCGAGGGTAGATCTGCTCAGAGGGAGGATTTGGGGGTGGGGCTGGGGAGTGCGGTGAGAGGCAGGCAGGTTCCAGGAAGCGCAGCAACTTCTGGCAGGGTTGGGAGGAGATGGATGTTACAATCCTAAACTGTTCTCCTCCCCAAGGCAGCGAACAGTGCGGCCCTTAAGAACAGGGACTGTGCGTGTGCAGCATCTGGCACAGGGCTGGCACATGGGAGGTGCTGGGTAAATGTTGGATGGATGAATGTGTAAAGAAATCACCTGGCAGCTGCATTTCCCACTTGAGCTTCTCTTGCCGGCGCCATTTGGCTCTTCTGTTGGAAAACCAGACCTGAGGGAGGACAAGGACAATGTAGCTGGCTGTGCTTTCCGCCACCCGGCACCTGCTGCTCTCACCATGTGTTCCTCAGCCCTCATGTCCTCCCTCCCTGTTCTAACCCTTGCTCTCTGGCCCCTTCCTCAAATCAGAGGCTTGGGGTGGGGAAGAGAGGAGAGCAATCAGCAGAAGGGGAACCAGGAGGGTCTCATCTTCAGTTTTTGTACCAAATTTGTTTCCACCTCCTTGCACCCCCCTCCACCTCCCTCCACCTCATCAGAACCCAAATCCCTGGTGACACAGACTCCTGGCACAGACTCCTCCTCCTTGTGGTTTGTGCACACCATGTGGCAGAGCTCACTCACCCTCACCGTGTCCTCAGGCAGAGAGGTGGCAGCAGCCAGCTTTCCACGGGCCACTGAATCAGGATACTGCCCACGCTGAAACTCTGCAGAGATCGGGGCTCATGCAGTAAGGGAACAGGGAGAGGAGCAGGGCGTGGGTCTTCCCTGGCCTCACTCCCCACCTGCCACAACCCTAAATTGCCTTCCTCCCCATGCAGGGCGACCGGCAGCCTACACCTCTCCACCTTTGCCCCCAGGCCTCAGGCCGCTGCCTCCATGTCGCACCAAGCACCCTCTGATCCGCCATCTGCCCCAGCCCGGCACCTTTTTCCAGTGCCTCTGCTTGGCCTGGGGAGAAGATAGTCCGATTCCGGTGGCCGGTCCCAGGGTGGGGACCCCGGGGAGCCTCGAAGCCACTTTGGGGAGTGGGAAGAGCCGGAGCCAAAACAGCTGCAAAGGAGGACAATGGCTTATGGCAGCTTGTGACGATGATTCCTCTGGTCAGATGGGGGTCACTGAATTCCTGTGCCTGTGCCCAGGGGACAGCATGGCTGGAAGCGCAGAGCTGAGCTGGTGGGGCATTCACAGTTAACTTAGAGGTCGTCACAAGAGCACTTGGTGGGAAGTGCACTCAATACCTTGGTGGGGTCATGCTTAGCGTTTGGGGGGAAACAACAGCAGGGTTGGTCCAGGTGTGTGTGATCCCAGAGAACACGAAGGATGCTCTAAGAAGCTGTGCACGAGGCAGAGGGAGGATTTGAAACATCAGTCCTGCCTCTTCCTCAGGAGAAGCAAGGGGCTAGGGGACCTAGGCTCAGTTCCAGGCCCTGCCATCAACTAGCTGGTGACCTCGAGTAAGTCACTTCACTTCTCTGAGCCTCAGTTTTCTTTTGCCAGGCAGGAATAAGACTGCCTGTCTGGCCCTCCTTACTGACTTGTTATGAAGGTGATCCAAGAAAGAATGAGAAGGGCTTTGAGAACTGTAAAATGCTGAGGATTTGGCTCTGATTGTCTTTGGGGGCAACTCCAAGACCCACCTGGTGACCTGGGCTGTGCCCAGGGAAGTCCCTGGTCCTCCTGTAGCGCCCGCAGGACTCGGTTGATAGAGGAGACCTGGGATGTCAGGATGTGAGTGGGGGCGTGGTGCGCAGCCCCAGGGTTGCATCCTCAAGATATTCCCCCCAGTATCTCTTCTGGCTTCCATCTCCACCCACACATCATTCTCAAGGGCAGCCTCGTCTCTCTCCCCATGCTTGCATCTTCTCTCCACCACCACTTTTTAGAAGAGAAATTTATGGGCCAGAATGGCCCAGGAGCCCTTCCCCCAGCCTGGCATGCCCACATTGCCAAGGAAGAAGTGCTCCCATTCTCCCCAGACAGCCTGTTGGCCAGCTCCAGTGCAGGCAGGGGAGGGTACTTACACTGGGAGTCTTGTCCTGGGTGCAAAGCCCTTCAGCACAAAGCTGGCGTTGGATCTCCCAGGCAAAGAGGGCTGGGCACTCACCCTTCAGCTGGGCAATTCGAGCCACCACAGGGGGTGTGGCCAGCCTAGGCTTGCTTCCTCCAATACCCTTGGGCTCCAAGACACCCGTGCGGTAGTAACGCCCTAGGATCTTGCTCACACAGCCATTAGATACCTGAGTCAGGTGAGAAGCAGGGACAGGTGAGGCACGATGGGCAGAAGGAAAGGGAGTATCCCTGGGACAAAGGACACTATAAGGCAAAATGAGACTTATGGGCGCAGGCACTGAGGTAGAGAATCTAACCTCACCTTTGAGAGCCTGAAGATGCCCTTCCCAGCCTCCTAGAGGGTCTTCTTCTAGGCAGTAGCCCAAGCCCCAAAGGCCCTCAGAGTCTACAACAGCCCAAACTCTTGCCTCCAGAGAGGCCTTTTCTCCCTGCTTCTTAAGGCCTTGGTACACTACCTTAAGGCTCCGTGAGATGTCACAGGGCCGCATTCCGCTGACTGCTAGCTGCACGATCTGCTGCCGAGTGTCCAAAGGCAGGGGCCGGCCATTCACAAAGAGCCCGCCCAGCTGATTCACGCTGCTCATCCCTGAGCATGAGAAAGAGACATCCACACCCCACCTCTCCCCACTCCCTTGCCCACCTGTGGAGAGGATCACTCAGGCCCCTCCAGCCTGGCTTCCCACCACGGAGAAAGTCCTCCCCCAGGAGGATACCTGCCTTCTGCTCCCAGGCTCTCAAAACCTGCCACTTTCTTTGGCAGCTGGCTCTTGGGTGACTCTCCTGATCTAGGGGAAGTGGGGTGGAGCAAAGGGAGTGTCTAGAAAAAACTTCCCCCAGAACTTTGGCCAATGGCAGACGAAACTGTATTGATGGAAACCAAGCCTTGAGATCTTCCCATCTCCAGACTCCTTACCGTCTTGCTGCATGCTCCAGGCTGGCCCTCCACAAAGGGACAGGAAACTAACTGGAAGACTGGGAAGGGGAGTTCCTTCTAGACACTTCTTTTCTGGTTTGGGGGCTGGGTCTGCAACAATAGGGGGTTATTTGAATGAAATCTCTTGCTTGGAATGGTCTTGAGATGTAGTGTTTTGCGATAGAGTCAAGTTTCTAAAATTTGCCAGGAGGTTGGCTAAAATTAGCAAATTAGGATTCCTTTTACTTAAACTCTTAAGTGATGAACTAAAACATCAAAGGTGGCTGAGGACTGGATCTTTCTGGATGTCCTGTTAAGGGGTTGGGAGGGTTGGGAGGGTTCTCATTTCCCACACAACTGTTACAAAATGTCAGAAAGGGATGATGCTTCCGAATGCTCAAGCTTTCCCTTTTCCAAATGGGCAATTGTTGTCTCTGACCACTCATGAGCCTTCTCAGTGCTGGCTGACATACTTGAGCCAGAGACTTCGGAGTCCCCAAGTTCAGGGCTCTACATTCACTATCAGGCAGTCTTGGGTTAGATTCTCCAAACCACCAGCTGGATGGTTCAGAGCACTTCAGAGGAAGGGCTGCACCTGTTTTTATATTCTCCAGGAAGCCCTTGGGAAACATGGGCTCAGCTCTACCCTCCAGGCTTTGGAGCTCTGATCTCACATGTCAGAGGTAGAGATGAACAAGCCTGAAGTGCTGGCTTCCCCTAGAAGACACACCTCTTGGCATCTCTGACTTGCTGGGGTTGTTGGTTCCTGTTAACTGAGGAGTTCTGGATCTCACAGTGAAGCTTCAGTTTCAGAGACCACCTTTCTCAGATCCACACCTATTCATTCAACTAACATTTATAGAAAGTGTACTGAAGGGAGGGAATGGGAAGTAGGAGAAGGATGTTTGTGACCGGCGCAGAAACCATCATGAGCACAAGAGAGTCTCTGGGCAGCACAGGACACAGGTCACAGGCCCCCATGTCTTTCCTTCTTTCATCAGAAGTTCATGGGAGTTGCAGCTACCTCCCTTCATGCCTGGAACTCTGGCAGGGCTGGAGGTCACCCCAGGGAGGAGCTTATGCATAAAACTTTCTTATAATAACTTTGCCATCTTGGCTCAGTTAATTCACCTGCAACTATTTACTGAATAAAGTATTAAGCATCAGCTCACTGCTGGTTGTTCAGGATGAAGGGAGTAAAAAGAAAAGGAACAAGGTCTTTGCTCTCCAAGAGATGACAATGCAACCCAGGA
Source organism: Avahi laniger (assembly GCA_963575035.1). Lineage (NCBI taxonomy): Eukaryota > Metazoa > Chordata > Mammalia > Primates > Indriidae > Avahi > Avahi laniger. The sequence goes on from CAUYSK010038541.1 coordinate 21,078, forward strand.
GAGGAGACTAGCACAGGTGGAACAACACTGAATTCCAAAGAGTATGGAATCCAGAACCTACTTTTTCAGTTCAGTAGCTAAATTGGCTTTTACTCACTTCTTTCCTAGGCAGGTGGAGACACAATCCCTTTTAAACTCCTATGTTTCCAGAAAGTAGGGAAGGAAGGCAGAAGTTTTTCCAAAGAGAAAACCAAGGCACAGATTGGGGTTCCCACAAGTTGGGGGTCACCCAGAGAGTAAAATTCAAGATTTAGAAGCCAGTTCCTCACCAGAAGCCAAAATTTCTGGCTACTAATCCTCGCCTCAGCCAAAATTTCTGGCTTCTAATCCTCAGCTCTCATTCTCTGCCGCCACCCCTGCTCCATGTTTGTGTATTTGTCACCAAAACAATGGAGAGAGGAGAGGAGAGCTGGGAATGTAAAAGGCTATGCCAGGACAAGGGGAAGGAGCTGAGAATATCAGCCAAACCCTGAACCCCTGATAGGATTAGTCCTCCCAAGTGACCAGAACTCAAAGGAGCAGTGTGGATGCAGGTTCAATATCAAAACCTAAATAATCTCTGAACCCCAAATCATCATGCCCCAGCTCACAAACAGAAACCCCATTTCCAGTAACCACCCCACACATCCCCAACATTCACATTAACTTGTCTGAAAAAGTAACCAGTGCTGGCAAAATAGGAAAGCAGGATGGGGGTGGAAGGGGAAGGAGGGTGGGGAGATGCAAAGACAGAGGGGAATTGGGCTTGGCCACACAAAGACATGGAGATAGCATGGGAGACGAGCAGACAATGAGCCTGCAGGTGAGCTACCTGTGTGGAGGAAATGAGGTGGGAGCGTCAGTGGGAGGTCTCAGTCTCCTATGCTGGGCTCCTGAGACCCCTTTAGGCTCCAGGGGTGGTGGTGTTCTGGTCCTGGTGACAGCCTCCACTCTGTTCCTGCTTCAGTCCTGCCAGGGGGTCCAGAGCTACAGAGAGCCCGTGCTCTGGAACAGAGGGCAGCCTTCTGGGAGCAGCCAGTGATGTCACAGGCCATGAGCAGAGGAGAGAGGAGGAGGGAGGTGTGCATGGGCTGACTGACACCGGCCCTGAGGCAGGGCAAACCACAGCCAATGACCCATTGTGTCCTTCCATGGGGAGTCCTCAGAGCCCACTTTGTGTCTACCTACTACCCTGAAGCAGGGACAGAGCCATTCTCATGCAGGTCCCCTGGACCCAGAGAGCACCCACACTGGGACCAGTGCTCTTGAAGGGCATAGGGACGTGGAAGATGGGGAACTTCAGACTGTGTCCCTAATGCTTTGAATGCACAGAAGCACAAGGAGCCTTCCAGCACCACCACTAGCACAGCTTCCTAACCAGAACACACATGCCTGGGCTTTGGTGACAACTGCTGGGTCATGTGTGTATTACTCTAAAAGATAGATGGGTATATAGGCTGGTACCTAAATACTGACTGAGTTGGTACCTAAAATTCCGAGAGAATGAGGGTAAATGGAGAAGAATTTATGTCACATAGCATCAGTTCTCCCCAGGGGATATTCTCACCAATTCTCCTGTGGACTTCTTGACTGAGATGACACTGAGGCTGAGTTCTTGCATGGAAACAGGGGGATCCTGGACTTTGGAACACTGAAATGGTAGTGGTGGTGGGAATGAGCCTCTGAGGGTAGTTAGACATGCATGTGGAGTGTTTATGAGGAGGCGTGCAGTCTGTTTTTCCTTCTGCCATATCTAGATGTTATCGGGCTCCATTCCACTAGGGATTTGGTGCTTTTAAACTCTAAGTTATTAATGGCACTGCTGTTCCCACAAAAGACACCACAGGTTATCTGGGCCTTTGGTGGGATGAGGGGCCCCAGTTGCTGGGTAGGTGGTTCCCGCAGAGTGGGATGCTGGAAGTGAAACACGATCTCCAGTGCATGGAAGCTTTGTTGCCAGCACGGTCTTGGGCAGATCTCTGGTGGGGGTGTGTGTGAAGAAGCCAAGATGGAAAGACTTTTGGGTCCATTCCATATCTCAGATTCTGTGACATTGTTGCAGAAGTCAGGCAGAAAGTAAGCAGAGTGTAGTACAGTAAGACTAGACCCAGAAGTAAGAGGAGAGAAGATTAGATTCCACTGGGTTTTGGGGGGTGGGAGTGGGTGCTGTACAATCAGCTTGATCCTAGGGTTAGGAACTCTTGTTCTCAAAAGCCAATGTCTCACAGAAGTGGGTATCCTACTTTACCCAGACACATATTTCCTTCCTCTTCCAGCCTCCTCCAGCCTCCTTAGGCTGGGCCAGCACCCCAGGGCACAGGGGAGACTGCAGCAAGTGGTTTCAGCACCCACAGGCAGGATAGCACATGTCCCCAGGTGGTAGAGCCCATTCCATCCCAAGGTAGCTGGGGACTGCTGGTCACTCTGCCTAGCCATGCCCGGGTGAGAGCAGGTCCCCAGCAAGGCCTATGATGGCCCTGCTCTTAGTCCCCCTTTCCTGCCTCATGCCTCCCCCTGGATCTGCCCCTGCATCTGGGGGCTCATGGCTCATGCCCTGACCAGCTATTCCTATAGACAGCTGCATGAGGGCAGAGATAGGGGTGTCAGGGGGGAGAAGGGACAAGCCCTGGCAGATGGTGGTGGCAGTGATTTCCCCCATAAACTACCCTCTCCCTCCGCCTTTATGACTACGTGCTCTCAGGTCTGAACAAACAGAGGCTTTCGACCCACAAGAGATGAGGGGAGGGAAAATGGGGAAAGGGCCCTGGCAGGGGGGCCTATTGAGCCCAAAGGCTCAGCCACTCAGCCCTCTGCCCAGCGCTCCAGACTGTTTGAGGAGCAAATATCTGCCTTCACTGTCTGACTCTCTCAACCACCCCCACCGGGTCTAGGGCTAATTGTCCCTCATTAGCTGGGCCCAGGCCCCAGGCTGCCGCCAGCCCCCGCCATCTGCTCACAATTATACATTAACTCATAGGTCTTGCCACTGGCCAACCAAGCTGTGCGCCCCTCTCCAGGGCCAGCCGTGGCCATTCCAGCCTGTCCCTCGCCCCGATGCAGAGCCCTGAGCGCCGGCTTCTTCTGCCCTTGGGAGCCCCTGGTATAAAGCCCCGTGGCTGTGGAAAAAGTCCTGTCCTCAGGAGAGGCGGCTGGAGTTCCCTTGCCCTCCTCACGGGGCCAGAAGGCGACCCAAAGCCCGTGCGTAAAGCTGGAGAGGAGAGGGCGCGGCCAGCGCAGGGACCCGCCGGCTTTGGTCTGACACCATGCCGCAGGCTCTTGGCACCCACTGGGGGAGGTGACACCAGTTCCAGGTTTCCTCCACCCCTTCCTATGGCGCCTTTTAGTAAGCTGTGGGGTCCTGGCCCCCTTTCCTCTCTCCAGAGAGCCCCATCTCATGCCAACCCTCAGCTATCCAGAGCGCACGCGCCACCTGTCCAAAAAACCACTCTCAGGCAGCTGACACCTCCCACTTTAAAGTCAAAGTGGTTCCCTTGCTACAAAAACATGGATATTTAACGGATATTCCTGAGCTTGGGTCCTTCACCCTAAAGTTGCACACACCCTCACCCCAAACTTTATGTAGTTACCCTACTCTCCCAGCCCGAAGTCTGCTCTGTCCCCGAAACTCTCTCCCCCTGCAAATCTCTGCGGCTTTCAGCTCAGTTTCCGGAAAGCAGGCAACCGGCTCCCTCCCTCTGAACTCCCCGGAGGGAGTGAAGAGCACACCCTCCCAACCGTGGCTTTGAACTGGGGCACAGAAAGGCCCTCATTTTCCCCTCTTTTCTCACTGTAAGCTCCTAACCTCTGCGCTCAACCTTGTCTCCTGTTTCTCTCAAGACTACCGTGAGTCGAGTGGGGTGGTGAGTTGCACACCCCTAAACTAGCTCCCGCAGAGCTGGGGAGATCAGGGGCTAGAGCCAAGGGCCTAAGGAGGCCGGGGGAGGAAGCCCACGGGATGGATAGGGCAGCCTGTGAAGAAAGAGCCCAGCCCGGAGTAACCGGGACAGGTAGGCAGCGTGTGCTCCAGATCACAGCCGACCAGGGTGGTCCGATGACACTCTGCCGGCCACCCTTGGAGAGTGCCTCCTTGGGTCTGTGTGAGCACCCACCCTGACCGTGTGGGGAAGGTTTGGGGACTGGAAACTGGAAACGTGAAGTTCGTTCTGTTCCCTGGGAACTGCCAGCTCTGCATTCCCGGAAGCTTTCCTCACTCCCCCAGGCCCTGCTTTGCACCGGATGATCTGGGGAGGCAGATAGCCGGTGGTTGGTTTGTTTGTTTTTAAGTAAATTTTATTTTAATGAGCTTTATTTTTTAGCATAATGTTAGATTTACAGAGAAATTTCAAAGACAGTACAGGTAGTTCCCACAGCACCCCACACTGTTTTCCCTACTACTAACGTTTCACATTACTATGGTACATTTGTTATAATTAATAAACTCATATTAATATGTTATTATTAACTAAAGTCCATACTTTATTCAGATTTTCTCAGTTTTTCCTTAATGTCATTTTTCTGTTCCAGAATCCCTTCCAGGAGATCACTTTCCATGAATCATCATCTTGGGCTCCTCTTGGCTGTGACAGTGTCTTGGACTTCTCTTGTTTTCAATGACTTGGACAGTTTTGAGGAGTCAGGTATTTTGTAGAATATCTCTTGATTGGGATCTGTCTAATCCTTTTCTCATGATTAGACTGTACTTATGGATTTGGGGGAAGAAGACCAAAGAGGTAAAGTATCATTTTTACCACATCATATCAAGGGTACATACTGTGAACATGATTTATCGCTGTTGATATTGACCTTGATCACCTGGCTGAGATAGTGTTTGTTAGGTCTGTCCACTAAAGTTACTCTCCTCCACCTCCTTTCCAAACAGCACTTTTGCGAAGGAAGTCATTATGCACAACTCACACTTAAGGAGTAAGGAGTTATGCTCCATTTGAGAGTGGAAATAGCTACATAAACCATTTGGGTGTCTTCTGCTGGGGAAATTTGTCTCTTATCTTTCATTCATTTATTCATTCATTCATTTGTTGATCTAATAATTTATTTATATCAGTATGACTTATTTTATTTATAAGGAAACTTATTTGGGGGGGTTATAATCCAATATACTACTTTATTTTGTTGCTCAAATTGTTCCAACTTTGAAACTCAGTTGACTCCTCTATCCTTTGGCATGCCTCCATTACTGTGAGCTTTGGTTTCTTTGTTTGTTGGGTTGTCATTGTTGTGGGTTTTTTTTAGCGCTTTCTTACTTTCTGATACTACCAGATGCTCCAAGTTCACCTCATATATTTTCTACCCCAGTCCTCCTATCAGCCAATTCTCTAAGGAGCCCTGGCTCCTTTTATTGAAAAGTGATACAAGAAATCAACATCTGGGTACCTGTTGTGCTTGTTGCTACTGGGATGTCAGTGCTTCTTAGTTCTCTCAGCTGACAGAGCAAAGAAATCTATGTGTGTATACTAGCCTGTGTATATACACATATCTATAAATATTTCCATCTGTAACCATTTGTATCTATGTTAAACTAAACATAAATTCATACTGATGTCTCCAGCTCTAATCCATTATTACATGGATCATTCTAGTTTCCTCTCTGCTTATCTATAAACTCCCACTCCAACAGTAAGAAACCTGGCTCTTGTAATCCACCATCTATCTACTTAATTGTTCAGTTCCAGTGTACATTTTTTTAGCGTCAGAATTGTTAACACAAACCCTCATAGGAAACAACTTTATTAACTAGCTTATAATGCTTATGTACAATTTATTTTATCTTTAATCTTACAGATTCCACTCATTCCCAGAGTTACTTAAATCAGCATCACTATCCCCACCCCCTTCAGTGAGGTGATTTTATACATTTGTACAGTTTGATTATTTTGTCACATTCTGCATTCTATCGTAGAATCCCCTGACCTCCTACATGATTTTTAAAAATTTGCATAAATTAAGGTTCACTCCTTGTGTTGTAAAATTCTATAGGTTTTGACAAATATATAGTGTCATGTATCCACAATTACAGTATCATACAGAATAGTTTCACCACCCTAAGAAATCCTGGTGCTTCACCTATTCAACCCTTCCTCCTTCCCCCTGGTAACCATTGATTTATTTACCATTGCTGTGGTTTTGCCTTCTCCAGAATGTCATATAATGGAATCAGAGCATACAGCTTTTTCAGACTGATTTCTTTCCCTTTAAGATTCATCCATGTCTATTAGTAGCTTGATAGTTCATTTCTTTTTATTGTTGAATAATATTTTCTTGCACAAATGTACCACAGTTTATCCATGCACATACTGAAGGACGTTGAAGAACATTTTGGGTGCTTTCAAGTTTTGGCAATTGTAAATAAGGCTACTTTAAACATTTATGTGCAGGTTTTTATTTAGACATAAATTTTTAGCTCATTCAGGCAAATACCAAGGAGCACAATTGCTGGATTGTATGCTGACATTATGTCAACTTTGTAAGAAACTATCTAACTGTCTTCCAAAGTTACTGTACCATTTTGCATTCCTAGCAACAATGGTTGCTTTGCATACTTGCCTCAGTTTTTTTTGTATGTCAGCTGTTCTCTTAGGTGTATAGTGGAATCTGGTGGTTGTTTTAATTTGCAATTCCTTAGTAACAAATAATATTGAGTATCTTTTCATATGCTTATTTTCCATCTGTATATATTGTTTGGTGAAGTGTCCAATCAGAACTTTTGCCCATTTTTAAAAAATTGGATTGCTCATTTTTTTATTGTTGGGTTTTTCAAAATTTTCATTATTTATTTATTTATTTAAAAGAGATAGAGTCTCACTATGTTGCCCAGGCTGATCTCAAACTCCTGAGCTCAAGTAATCCTCCCACCTCAGTCTCCCAAGTAGCTGGGACTACAAGCATGTACCACCATACTTTGCTTATTGTTGAGTTTTAAGAGCTCTTTGTATATTTTGGATACAAGTCCTTTGCCAGATATATGTTTTGAAAATATTTTCTCTAAGTCTGTGGTTTGTCTTTTGATTTTCTTAACAGTGTCTTTTGCAGAGAAGGAAATTTAATTTTAATAAAGTCCAATTTATCAACTTTTTATTGATTATGTGTTTGGTTTATATCTAAAAACTAGCCACCAAATCCAACATCTTCTAGATTTTCTTCTATGTTCTCTTCTAGAAGTTTTATAGTTTTATATTTTATATTTAGGGGCTGGGCACAGTGGCCCACACCTATAATCCTAATACTCTGGGAAGCCAAAGCAGGAGGATCACTTGAGATCAGGAGTTGGAGACCAGCCTCAGCAAGAGCAAAACCTCCATCTCTACTAAAAATGGAAAGAACTTAGCCAGGTAACTAAATACAGAAAAAATTAGGCAGGCGTGGTGGTGCACACCTGTTGTCTCAGCTACTCAGGAGGCTGAGGCAGGAGAATCGCTTGAGCCCAGGAGTTAGGGGTTGCTGTGAGCTAGGCTGATGCCACAGCACTCTAGCCCAGACAACAAAGCAAGACTCTGTCTCAAAAAATAAATAAATAAATAAATTTACATTTAGGTTTATGATCCATTTTGAATTAATTTTATAAAATGTGTAAGATCTGTGTCTAGGTTCATTTTCTTATTAAAAATGTATCCTTTCTCCATTGAATCGCCTTTGCTCCTTTATCAAAAATTAATTGGCTATATTTGTGTAGATCGATTTCTGGGCTCTCTATTCTGTTCCTTTGCTCTATGAGTCTGTTCTTTCATCAATACCATATTGTCTTCTTGATTATGTAGCTTTATAATAAGTCTTGAAATTTGGTAATGTGAGTCCTCTAACTTTATTCTTCTTCAATATTGTGTTGGCTAATCTATGTCTTTGCCTTTTCATGTAAACTTTAGAATCAATTTGTCAATATCTATAAAAAAGCTTGCTGGGATTTTGATTGGGATTTCATTGAATCTATAATTCAAGTTGAGAAGAATTGACATTTTAACAATATTGAGTTTTCCAAATTGATGAATATGGACTATCTCTTTATTTATTTAGATTTTCTTTGATTTCTTTTATCAGAGTTTTATAGTTTTCCCCATATAAAACCTTATATGTTTTGATAGATTTATACCTAAGTATTTTGCTTTTTTTGATGCTTCATTTTGGTAAATGGTATCATTTTAAAATTTCCTATTCCAATTGTTTACTGATGGTATAAAGGAAAGCAATTGCCTTTTGTAAGTTAATTTTATATCCTGAGAATTTGTTATACTCACTTATTAATTCCAGGAGGTTTGTTTGATTGATTCTTTGGGATTTTACACATAAACAGTCATGTCTTCTGTGAACAAAGACAGTTTTATTTCTTCCTTCCCAATCTATATATCTTTTATTTCCTTTTCTTGTCTTATTGTACCTGTTAGGATTTCCAATATGATGTTAAATAGAAGTGGTGAAAGAGAACATCCTTGCCTTGTTCCCTATCTTGGGTAAGTATTCAGTTTCTCATCATTAAGTACGATGCTAGTTATAGGGTTTTTTTTAAATCTTCTGAAAATTTTATTCAGCTTTATTGTTTATTTCCATGTGGCTACGGCACTTTCAAACTTATAATTGTGCTATAATACATTTTAAATAGCTGAAAGAGCTAGTCCCCTTTACATTACTCTTTGTTCAGAAATTTTTATTTGTCCTGCTTAAGTTTATTTTTCAATTGAGCATTACTATTTTGTCAAGTTAAAAAGTTTTGATTCTATAATAATTAATTTAGAGAGATTGACATCTTCACAATATCAAGACTCCTGATCCAAGGCAATACGTATTTTTTCATAGGCTTTATTTTTTAGAGCAGTTTTATGTTCACAGCAAAATTGAGAGGAAGGTACACAGATTTCCCATGTACCCCTCGTCCCCAAACATGCATAGCTTTCCACATTATCAATATCCCCCACCAGAGTGGTACATTTGTTACAATTGGTGAACTTGAGATGTAGAATTTTTGTAGATGTTCTTTATCAAATTGAAGAAGTTCTCCCTCCATTCCTAGTTTGCTGACAGTTTTTTATCATGAATGGGTACTGGATTTTGTGAAATGCTTTTTCTGCATCGACTGATATGGTTATATGATTTCTTCTTCTTTAGCTTGTTGATGTGGTGGGTTACAATGAATGATTTTTTAATACTGAACCAGCTTTATGTACCTGGAATACATCCCCCTTGGTGATGGTACATAGTTCTTTTTGTAAGTGTTGGATTCAATGTGCTAGTATTTTGTGAAGGGTTTTTGCATCTATGTTCATGAGAGCTATTGTAGTCTCCCTTTCTTGCAATGTCTTTGTCTCTTGATATTAGGGTAATATTGGCCTCATAAAATGAGTGAGGAAGTGTTTCCTCAGATAGCCAGCTTTGGGGGTGAGAGCAGGGTTTATTAAGCAGATATAACTCAGGCTGAGAGACACACGAAGCTCATCTCCTGTAACAGCATCTAGGACAGTGCGGCTCAGTAATTAACAGTGGGACTTCCAGAGCCATCAAACCTCATTTCTTATCCCAGCCCTGCTGTGCCATCTGCATGATCTTGGATCAGTTAGCTGTTAATTCAACAAATAATTATTGAACATGTGCCAGGCATTGGGATACCAGCAGCGAATAAAAAAGACGGAAATCTTTGCCCTCTTTAAGCTCACACCCTTTTTTTAAAGCTTACATTTTTTAACGTTCTGTACTTCATTTTTCTACATCTGTAAAGTAGAAATGACAGTAGTAGCTACCTCATGGAATTATTGAGTTTATAAGTTAACATATGTAAGAACATTCTGTGTAAGTATTTTATATTATTACTACTACTGTTATGCACCAGTAGTTGCCATTATTATCTGTGGACTGAGTTCAGTAGTTACAGTCTGGGAGACCGCCAGGCCACTCTCCTGCCCTGACTCGGTGCTGTAGGTTCATTAGCGTATTATATGAAAGCCCTTCTCCGATCTAGGGTTACCTTGCCCAGGAGATAGCTGGGTGGCTATCTTCCTGCTGCCTTTGAAATACACCAAAACTTTTGCATGTTTTAAAGGGAAGAGGATGAGGATCATAAGTCACCAGTGATCCAAGGTCTTTACCTGTATGCTTTCCGAAGGTTGTGGAGAATTGTCCTGTCCTAGGTTAGAGTAAAGGGGACTATATTGGTTTTTTCTAGCCATCACTGAAAATAAGTGTATGACAGGCCCTACATGGGAAAACTCAGTATTCCAGCTTGGGTACCTTTCTACTGCTTAACAAGACCCAAAGGAAATGGGAAAGGAAACTCACTCCCTAAGGATAAGGATCCTACCTCTGTCCCAGAGCTCTTCATCTTTACTGTGCCCACAAAGGCCCCCAAAGCAACACCTGCTGAGCCCAACAGAAACACTGCACTACCCAGAGAACAAGCTATGTAAAGATAGATAATTATAAATCAAGTCTCATTACTATCTTTGGCTTGGCACCATTAAACACAATAACCAGACTTTGCCTGATCCATTGTCCCAGGTTTTATGATCAGCCCAGCTGGCCTCTCCTCTCCCACTAACCTCAGCTCACCCAGTTCCTCTTCCGGGTCCTCAGGTGCACTTCTCGGTTCTAGATCGAAACAGCTCTTACTCTCTGAGGTCTCCACTACCTGAAATCAGTGCTTTTAGCCTTCCCTGAGAGGCTCCACATTTATTTCTCTGTCTCTCTTTCTCTCTCTCTTTTTTTTTTTTCTGGAAGACAGCCCGATACTAATCTTTAGAGGAAACCTCTTTTTCACTCTCTGATTTTCTTTCTTTTCTTCTCCCACTCTCCAGCATTTAGATCTTTCACAGCAACACTTTTTCCACCTACTGTGCTGGCTTCTCTTCAGTCTCTGGTATTTTGAATTCTTTCTCTTAGTTGTCTTTATGTAGTATTTCTCATAATTGAATGTTTAATTATAGTTGTCCCAAAAACCAGTATTTGGAGAGAATGCTCACTGGAGCTGCTCGACTCCAACCACCTGGATCAGTCACGTGAGAGGCTGGCACACTCCGACAGCCCCACTGGGTCAGCACCGGGGCGCCCCCTGCAGTCTGCCCAGTGCTCTGTATTTTATAGGGACACTGAGCAGAAGGGTCGTTGTCAGCTACCCAGGCCCCCCCTTCTCCACATCTCTGGAGAGTCTTGGAGTGTGACTGGGAGGGGGGTTGGCACTGGAACAGAAAGGGCAAAAGGAGACACAGGCTTGGGAAAGAGCTGCTGCTAGCGCTCTGGGGGTGCCAGCATCCATACCACGTGTTGGGCTTTCTCTAGGGATGGAATTGAAAAGACAGACTCAAACCTAACAGAGCAAAATCCTTTGGATGTTATTGGCACTGTTAGAGGAAACTGAGTCTGAGAATGGAATTATTATTCTTCTTGAAAAAACGAGGAATTTATTTTAAAACAACCGGTAAAAAGATCAATCAAATTATCTAACACAATTGCCCAAAGGTGCTGATCTTAGTAACTCAGAAAGAATAGTATTATGATGGATTGGTAGTAAAGAATGCTGATTTTTACCTCTGGAATTTTCTTTTCTTCTCTTTTTCTTTTTAATTGCGGTAAAACATACATCACAATAAAACTTGCCATTTTAGCTATTTTTAAGCGTATAATTCAGAGGCATTAAGTGCATTTTCTATGTTGTGCAACCATCACCAACATCCATCTCCAGAACTTTTTCATCATCCCAAACAAAAACTGTACCCATTAAATAATAACTCCCCAGGCCCCCTCCCCCTACCCTTAGTAAACTCTACTCTACTCTTTGTCTCTATGAATTTGATTTGCCTATTCTAGATACCACATATAAGTGGGATCATGCAGTATTTGTCCTTTTGTGTCTGGTTTATTTCACTTAGCATGATGGAGGGGGTTGTTGTTGTTTGTTTGTTTGTTTGTGTCTCACTCTGTTGCCCAGGCTGGAGTGCAGTGGCACGATCTTAGCTCACTATAGCCTCAAACTCTCAGGCTCACGTGATCCTCTCACTTCAGCCTCCTGAGTAGCTGGGACGGCAAGCACACAACAGCTCACCTGGCTATTTTTTTTTTTTTAATTTTGTAGAGACAGGGTCTCTTTATGTTGCCCAGGCTGGTTTCCAACTCCTACCCTCAAGTGATCCTCCCACCTCAGCCTTCTGTAATCTCTGCTGAGATTACAGGCATGATAGAGTTCTTACATATGCTTTCACTTTCCTCCTCTTTAACACTCTGGTCTC
>CAUYSK010038544.1:0-12418 GCA_963575035.1 Avahi laniger
ATTTGATTAAAATCAAGACAAGAAATAACTTAAGTCCTTCCAATGATGTGATTTGGTCATCCAATATTTCATTCTCCACTAATTTTAGAATCTCACAGAATATTGAGTGTGGTCTTATTTAATATCTTGAGTAATTGCTTCTTCCCATGTAAGTACTCAGTAATGTAATCAAATGCTGATCCTTTAATATCATTTCACAGATGAGATTATAAATATATAATCCTCTCATTTTATCTAATCAATGTTTAAACTGGTCAATATTGTATGGCGTTCAATTCTAAAGTCTACATCATTCGTGTAGGTAAGTACTTTTTAAACAACTGTGCCAGTAGCAGACTCTTTCACAAGAGAATCTTTAAAGAGCATGTTTAATTTCATTGCAAAGAAGTATGAAATACAGAGTTGGGTATACTATAATTATTTTTATGGTAAACCCATATAATTTCATCCAAAAAGAAAGACTCCTGAATTAGATGATTTTAAATTTACCATATTTAAATTTCATCATCCCCAACACCTGCCCACCAACTTTTTAACCACTACGACAACTTAGGTTTATAAAAAAGTGAAGAGACACTGTCAACAAGAATTGCAACCTGGAGAATAAAGTCAGGTGGTTATACTTGGCTACTTAAAATCATTGGGATTAACAGACTTACACAACTACACATCAACGCATAAATGAGTTAAATGTTTGCATTTCTATTTCCCATGGTTATTTCACATGCTGAAATAAAAGGTGTTTATCACAAGGAGATCAGAAATATTCAATGAGTCACTTGATCTAATTTTACATTTACTCTTATCTTTCCACGTAACTCCAGTAAAATTTCTGATTACTGTAAGGCTGACTTCAAAACAATCTGCAATGCCTGAGAAAAGGCAGAGTATTTATTTCCCAATAATGTGGAAATATCCAGTACACCCTGAGAAGCCAAGAACTGTCTGGAGTTAGAGTGAGAAAGCCTGATTCTATTCCTGACCACGTTGTGACAGAGAGCAATTCACTTAAGCTCTCTGGATCACAGTTTCGGTCCTCTATAAAGTGGGCCAACTGGGCTGGTTGGTTTGTGAAGATGCTTTGAGTTGTAAGACTAAATGATTCTGTAGCTATTATAAAAAAGACAAAAATAACAGATGTCGGTGAGGATGCAGAAAAAAGGGAACTTTTATACGCTGTTGGTGGGAATGTAAACTATTAATAGTACAGCCACTGCACTGCGGAAAACAATATGGAGATTTTTCAAAAAACTAAAAATAGTATTACCATTCAATCTAGCAATCCCACTACTGGGTAACTACCCAAAGGAAGAGAAATCAATGTGTCAAAAAGATACCTGCACTCATATGTTTCTTAGCTGCAGCACTATTCACAATAGCAAAGATATAGAACCAACCTAAGTGTCCATCAACAGATGAATGGATAAATAAAATGTGACATATATACACAATGAAATACTATTCAGCCATAAAAAAGAATAAATAAAATCATGTCATTTGCAGCACCACGGATGGAACTCGAGGTCATTACGTTAAGTGAAATAAGCCAGGTGCAAAGAGACAAATATGGAATGTTCTCACTTATATGTGGGAGCTAAAAAATTTGATCACATGGAGATGGAGAGTAGAAAGATAGATAACAGAGACCAGGAAGGGTGAGTGGAGGGGAAAGAGGAAGATGAAGAGAAGTGGATTAAAGGGTACAAACACACAGTAAGCTAGAAGGAATAAATTCAATGTTTGATATCAGAGTAGGGTAATTATACTTTAAAAAAATGTACTGTACTCAGGTGATGGACACCCCAAATACCCTGACTTGATCACTATGTATTATATACATGTAACAAAATTTCACGTGTACACTATAAATTTGTACAAGAAAAAGGACTAAATACTTCTGGTTCTAGTCGGAGAATTAACCAGAATCCTAACAGAGTCTTCTCCAAGAAGTCACTCATTTCATAAACACTGGGAACTTCACTTCCTGATGTTCAATATCCTATCTCCCATCTCAGAGACAAAAAGTGGCAATGCTTTAATGTTTAACAATCTGGGTTGTTAAAAAAGAAAAAAAGGGGTAAAAGTTATATATAATGAAAATACAGGAAAATACAGGAGACAATTTAAACAGTGAGGATTAATATATGTCCAACTTTTTTAAACTGTGAAATTCATTTAAATTACCACAGCACCTTGGATGAGAAGAATAATAAAAGAACTCAGTGAGAAAACCAAGAATTTGATCCCAAAGTGATTGATAATGATCATTTGGGGGAGCAAATTTTATTAATTTTTGTTTTTGTGAATTATATTAAAGCATATAAATGGAAAAGTATGTATATCATAAGTGTGTGATTAAATTTTACAAAGGTAACACGTATGACTAGTACCCTGATAGTAAGCAGAACAATGAAAACACCCTGGAAAGCCCCTGGGTTCCTTCTGTGTCCCACCATTCAAGAGTAACCACTATTATGAATTTAAACATTCTGTTTTTGTACTTTATTTAAACAGAAACATATTGTATGCCGCCTTCTGTCTTTTTAGGGTCAACATCATGTTTATGAGATTCATTCATGTTGTTGCATATAGTTGTGGTCTGTTCACTCTCATTGCGATGTAGTATTCCATTGTATGAATATACCCCAACTTATTAATTCATTCTACTATGGAGGGATACTTGGGTTGTTTTCCATTCTGAGCTATTAAAAATGGTTGTGCCATGGATGACCATAATGTTTTAAAAGTGAATTTTGTAAATTAGATTGCTTTTTTTGAAAAGTGTGTGTCCACATTTTTAATAAAATGTGATACATAAAATAACTGAATACCTGGAATTTTCTGGTGGCCTCTTGTATCTCAGCTTCAAGCTTTTGGATCTCTTCCTTTAGCTGAGCATTTTCCTTCATCATTTCACCAATTAATCCCTAAAAAATATCAAATGGTACCAAAAAAATTAAACAGTCCTGAACTCATGTTGATAAATGAATTAAAGACAATAAATTTCTCTCATCTTGAACATGGCAAAGAAAGGCATTAGACAGTCTCAGAATAAATATGACTATGTGAACAATGCATTTTTAAAAATATTTTACATCATCACCTATCTATTCTAACGCCGCCAATTATTACTCTCTCCATTATATAAACAGGGAAATGACCTTTTGTACTGGACCAAAGTCATAGAAATTTTTATAGTAAGGCAAAGATTGAGACTCAGATCTTCTGAATCTTAGTTCAGTGCTCTACCAACTCCCTTCCTCACTATTTGTAAGTACAACATGACTTTTAAATTGCACTACAATTGTGGAATGTTACTCTGGGGCAGTTTAAAAAAAAATTAGCTGTGATTTCAGTATACAGCTGCCTTGACAAGAGAGACATATGGCCTTGGGTAAGTTGAAGCTACCTGAGCCTCTCTTCCCTCTTAGGGTCTGATCAGATAATTGCTAATTAAGCTCTGAATTTTTAGGTGCAAATCCAAGAAATGAGGGAGTGAGTGAGAAAGCAACTAATGTCGTAAGCCTTGCATGAGAAAGAAGAGAAATGTGACTATCCTTGTAAGGCTTGAATAACATAACGGAAGTTAAACATTTTTGAAAAGGCTCATAGTCTTCCAAATTTGAGATAATGTTGGACAGAGACATATAAGACATGCCTTATTTAATCTGTCACGGGATTAGTTGAAAAAAAAATGCCTTACTGCAAAACTAATAGATATAAATTAATTTTTAACAATACCCAGTAAATTTCATTTTCACCTCATTTGGTCCATCTTTCATAAATTCGTCTGGCCAATGCTCCTTAAGAACTTGTGTTTTGTTGTCTTTATCAGCTGCCATGATTCTCTATTATAAAAAATAAATATGTTAAAAATAGCATATATACACATAAATTCAAGAAGAAAGAAAAAACAACTTTTACCCTTTTATGGAAGAGACCTCTCTTCTTTGCTATATCTTTTTTCCTAAAATCAAAGCCTTTATTATTATGTGGCTTATATCCAAAAAAAGTCTGTATTTCAAATAACTTTCAACCTATAAATATATAAGATGGTTTTAAAAATCCTTTGCTTTTCAACACAATAATGTACAGAAAATTATGACCATCAGTGTTCTTTTGTAGTTCACATCCCAATCATAATATTATGTTTCATTGTAAAAGTCTGCTGTTTTGGTCTTCCAACCTTTTTCAAAAATTTTGAGTTAAACATTTAATTCTCCCTATTGTACGCCCCAAATATAAACAAAATCAAAAGTCCTCCAATACAGCGTTTCTCTACAAAGGTTTTCTTATCTAAAATTTTCACAAATGATCCCCTGGGTCCATAAACTAGAATGAGAAAAAAATTACATGTTTATTTCTAATAACCTCTAACTGAAAATTAGCATTCTCTTCAATTATGAATATGGCAACAAACTACAGCAGTATTCACAGCACCTGTGACAGTGAGCAGTGGAAAGCATAGATATTTTCATAGAATAATAATTGTTGCAGATATGCCGAAATACTGTTTGCGTTTGACCTGGCTTCTACATTGCTTATTAAACTCACTGCTAGGTCTTATGACATATTGTAATATACTGATATATATTACTATTTCAAAAATTTGCTTTTTTAATATTCTGATAATCATATTTCAGTATAATTGATTTTCTTTGTAATGCTATGTATTTTATTTCATATATTTAAAAAACTTTTTTGGGGGGTGTGGAAAGACCGTAGGCTTCACAATCTGGCAAAGGAGTCCATGGCACACACAAAAAATTAAGAACTCCCACTTGCATATAGATTTGCTGAGATAGAAAACTCCCAGTTCAAAAATGGGACAAAGGATATCATGACTCTCCTTATGTTTTTGGATGTACATTAATAACCAATTTGCAATATAATTTTCTAAGATTTCAAGTGGCTAAATTCTCATTATTCTTGAAAGAGAAACAGAAGACATCTATTCCTCTTTAAAAATAAAATAGAAGACTAGCAAAAAATCAGTCATGTCTTAGTTTACCCAGTGTGAACAGAGGAGTGTCAAAAACAGAGGGGGTCACATAACACCCACATCTTAGTTTCTAATACTATTCCCGAATAAAAGGAACCAGGACTCCCTGGAGCAATGGCTGATTCTCGGTCTGGGGCAGAAAATATACAAGATAAGCCTGGAATATCCTGTAGCTCCAGAAAAATAAAAAGCACTCAGAAAACACACACACACAATGGAGGTATGTAAAAGGGGACACAGGAGCCAACTGAAAGAACTCCCAGTCGCCAGAGGTACATACAGGGAATTGACCAAGTAAATAAATATATGGATGTGGTAGGAGCCAGGTGTTTCACCGTCAGAGAAGGTAATTATAAATATGGAAAGGGAGAAAACTAGAATGAATCCTGTTGATTGAAACTGGATATATTAATGTAATTTTATGGTTTATGATAGATTGATATAAATGTGAGTGTGTTTTATATATAAACAAATACATATCTACCCCAGCTTTGCCTGCTGAGAGGGCCTGAGAACAGAGACAATAGCAATGAGCAGAGCCAGCACCCAGACATTGGTTTCTAAGTCTCCACTTGAAAGGAACCAGGGCTCTTTGGAGAAATGCCCCATCCCAGGACCAGGACACAAAAACTACACGATGAGCAAGGCAGTGCTTAAAGAATGATGAAAACATATCAAAAGGACACAGAATTCAACCTGAGATGGTTTTCACTGGTCGAATCTGAGAATAAATTGAAGATTAAAACAAATAATGGTAGTAATGATTAAATCCATTGAGTAAAATAGAAAACTGAGTCCAAATAAATTGGAAATTTTGGTGGAGAAAGGAATATTTAGTTAGTTCCAAAATACTTTCCCACAAAATACTTACCAATTTCAAAGGGGGAAACAAGTAACTTTACAGTAGAGAAGCCTGGCAGATGCCACCATAATGAGATAATTAAGTAAATAAAGGTGATACGCAAAATCATGTCACATATAATAGGATTCATTGAGAAGAAAACAGTGTGACTTTGGTAACATTCCTGCCAAAGTTGCATAATCTGAATCTAAGCACGAGGAAACAAACTTAAATTGAGGTGTACTCTACAATACAACTGGCCTGTTCTCTTCAAAAGTTTCTAGTCCATGAAGGCTAAGGAAAGACCAAGAAACTTCCAGACTGAAGGAGACTAAAGAGACATCACAATTACGTGCAATGCATGATTCTTAACTGGACCCTTTTGCTACTGTTGAGACTCAGAAACCAATACCTTGAAATATGGTGCTTTGACATGTTGAACTGAGGAAGGCTCGAGGCCTCTCTGACATTCTGCGCCCCCCCCAATGTCTCTCATTTCTCTGGCTCCCAAAGCACAGATGAAATTGTTCTCTGAAGTTCTCTTATCTACCTAAAGTCCCAGTCTGCCAAGGAAGAAAACAATTACCTCTGGTCCCTTCCCTGAGTTTTCATTAACTGAACTCTTATCACAGAAAGAAAGACACACCTAGACAGACTTATCACAAACCACTGTCTGTTTTTTGGGCCCAACAGACTTTGTCCTAGGTCATTATATGTTCTTCAAGCCCATTGAATTCCCCTAAAAATCATTTACTATCTCCCTAAAATCATCCAAACTTCCCCATCTCCCTTCCCCTAAAAAGTAGGATATGTAAGCATCTGTACCCCATTGTGTGGTATAGTAATCACTCAGTGATTCGCCCCCCTGCATGATAATACGTTTGGATGCCACTTTCCCTATTAATCTCTCTCATCAGTTGATTTCTTCAGCAAACCTTTGGAGGGCAAAGGGCAAGTTTTCCCTTGGTTCCTACACTATACAAGGTATTATTGGGACTATCGGTGAAATTTGAATTAGATCTGATGATTAGATGGTAGTACCATATCACTGTTAATTTCCTGATTTTGATGACTGTATTGTGGTTATGTAAGAACACACCTTTTATTGTAGAAAATATATATTCAAGTATTCCAGGGTGATGGGTCATCGGGTTGGAATTTATTCTTAAATAATTCAGGAAAATGAAAAGTTGTTTTATGTACTTACAACTTTTCTATATGTTCGAGATGGTTTGAGATGATATATATATTTTTTAAACCATACATATATGTGCACACACACATATATATACATATAGATCCCTATTGTATCGACAGCAGAATCTTCCTAATGGCGGTCATCCAAGATCTGACACAAACCAATCCCAACTCACTCTCCAGTCTTATTTAGACAATTCCTCAACAGTTTCCTAACCACACAGAACCCCTGAAGGGTACCTTTTCTCTCTCCTGTCCCTCAATATGTCACATTTTTCCTCCCCTACCAACCTTAATCTCTTCCTAATGAAATCCTACTATTTAAGGCCCATTCCAAATTTCCCCCAAGTTTTTGAAGACTTTTCTTATTCCCCCACAGAACGTCACCTCCCTCTCCCTTTATTTATTGTAATTATTCACGTACCCGTGTCATTTTCCACAAGAAGCTGGTAGAGATCTTAAGGGCAGGGACGCTGTCTACTGCTCATTGCATCTATTCAGAGCACCTAGCACATTACCAGCTTACACATCGAAAATACTCAGTTTGTAGCATTGTGTGGTATCTTGACTCGGGGATTTATTGTGCTCAGGACATCACATGCATATGAAGTCCTCTTATTACATTTCCAGAGGACAGAAACTGCAATATTTTTTAATTGCTTTTCTTTAATTATTGTAACAATGCCAATAGTCTTTTTTTTTTTAATTTATAAAGAAAAGAGATTTATTTGGCTCATGGTTCTGAAGACTGGGAGGTCCATCCAAGCACATGGTGCTGGCATCTGTTTGGCCATCTGGTGAGGGGCCTACTTGCTGTGACATAACATGGCCAAAGGGCAAGAGGGCACAAGGGGGGGAGAAAAAGGGGAAGGACAATAGTCTTAAGAGCTTGTAATCAGTGTAAATGGTCTACTTACATAATTCCTCCAGCACTCCTTCGGCATATTAGTTAGCATCTGGATATGTCTCCTTTGTGTAAGTGAGATACACAGTAATTTTTTCCTCTTACACAATCATGTGACAGGCAAAATAACGGTGCCCTAAAAGATGTCCTAATCCCAAGAATCTGTGACTATGTTAGGTTACACAGCAAAGGAGAATGAAGGCTGCAGATTGAATTAAGGTCGCTGCTAATCAGCTGATTTTAAAATAGGGAAATCACCCTAGATTATCTGGGGAGGCCCAGTGTAATCACCAGGGTCCTTAAAAGTGAAAGAGAAAGACAGAAGAGGAGAATCAGAGTGACACTTGATCACAGAAGAATGGTCTGATATGGAGGAAGGGCCACGGAGCTGAGTAGGGTGGGCAGCTTCTAGAAGCTGGGAAGGGGATTCACCCCCAAAGCTTCCAGAGAAGATGTCCTTCCAACACTTTGATTCTAACCCAGTGAGACCTGGGTATGACTTGTACGCAATCCTAAAATAATAAAGTGTGTGTGTGTGTGTGTGTGTGTGTGTGTTTAAGCCACTAAATCCCTGTAATTTGTTATGGCGGCGAATAAAAAGCCAATACATATCACCATCCCCTCATATCACTGCGGTGCCAGGCCCACAGAATGGAACCTTCCTGTATGCATGCCTGGCAGCAAAAAGAAGGAAACAGAACGTATACATGTTGTAGAGACTGCGTACATAGTATTCTCCTTTGCTTGCCTCTTTCAAGAAAAATCTTGCATATTCTGAAAAGCGAGGCGTGACTGCACAATCCTGCGCCTGCCAAGGATATGTGTCCTTAAGAAATCCATTTTCCTAAGAACTCTCTCTAGAGACACTCCAAGAAACTGTGGGGAAACGCACATCACTGTAAGTTTCAATTTCCCGAATGAAGCAAAGCACACAGGCGACGGGGTTAGAAGCCGGGAAGGCACAGCGGGCCGGGGCAGGTGCCCCCAAGCAGCGCTGTGGCCTCGGAGCGGGGACAGAGGGCAGCGCAGCGGGGCGGGGGCGCTGGGCCGGGGTCGCGGAGCCGCCACCCCCTCGTCGCCCGCTCCCGCGCTGCCCCCGCCCTGCGGAACCCGCAGCCCTGCCCCTCTGCGGCTCTCCAGCTCGAGACTGCCAGTACCCGGGCTGGCGGCGGGGGAACAGGACACCGCACTCACCCGCGTCCGCCGGCCGAGCGCAGCGCCCCGGAGCCCAGCGCGCTTTCCCTTCCCGGAAACCACGAGCGGGTCGCCGGAACCCCCGAGGGACTGGGCGGGGACGGCGCGGGGTCCCAAACCTGGCCCTGCCTTGTGCGGAAGCTCCTTGGGAGATCTGAGGTGCCCTTCGAAGCAGGTGCCCGTCGCATTAACAAGTTGGTCTTCACAGAGTTCTCCAACACTTCACCACTGCCAGGAATGCCAAATCTGGTGTCTCCACTGACTAGTCCAGAAACAGGTTATAACTAATTTCACTTTCGATTTTTAAAACGTAGTTGTTTTGCGTGGATTATCTCAAAAGCATTCCCGAAGTTTCCATAAACACTAATTTTAGGGAATGTTCTTAAAACCACTTTTTTGCGTGTATGCAGGACATATTATTGGAAAAGTGGATAGAATCCAAATAAAGACGGTCAAAGCGGGAGTCTCTCTTTAGATTGTAACTCCCATTGTAATTTATTAGTGAGTATAACCAGCGTTTACAAATTCTTACAGCCAGCACAAGATCAGCGTTTCTGTGTCTTTTGCGACGTCCCCTGGGCCATGAAGTTGGGTAAATAGTGGTGTTCGGTTGGTTTCTATGACCCATGTCCCTTGAAAGTTTTCTTGGTTTTTGTTTTGTTGTGAAGCTTGTAAATAAATACTTCGCTAGGTGTGAACTTTTCCTATGAAAATTCAAACATCTGGCATATTTCAAGAACTGCTGTGTTTCTTCATCCTACACAAAGAACCACCCCACAGCTGCACTTGCTCATAAACAGGTGTGGGAAGGAGATGAATCAAAATGATTTCAAGGCATAAATTCTAGTTTATAGTGCTCTATAGTCACATATAATAACTGACACAGTGGCCTAAAATAACAGATTAACAGAAGTAGAATTCCTTTATATCAAAAACCTTGACAGGAAGCAATTTAAAGTGACATTAAAGAAAACAAAGTGGTGAGTGATAAGGACTTTTTGGTGCTCATCATCCCATTTACAAAGTACAAAAATTCTGTTTGCTACAACTTGAGAAAGAATCAGGTCCATTTACCTTGGAATTTTAGAAGAAGTATGAACTCTCAAGGTTATTTAGTTCAACTTCATTTCTTCTTCGTTTATTTTTATTTTTTGTAACAAGATACTAAGGGACAAGACCACGGCCAGAACAAGACTAACCTAATATTGACTCAGATCCTGCCAAAAGGGTATCCAATGTAGTTCCTCCAATGTAAAAGGGGAAAAAAGGCAAATGATACATGTAGAGAGGAAGCCCTTTTTTCCCCAACTCAGTTATACCTTGAAGAGGGAAGCCTTTTTAGACAACTCTATTCTAAAGCTGAGCCATGTGCTAACAGTCTTGAGTTCAACTCAGCTTCCAATTCGGTACTATGCAAAGTGCTGGAGACCTAAAGATAAATAGTTGGATCCTGGACATATTATTATTAATAACTGTAATTGCTAACATCTGCTAAGAACTCCTGGGCATTTTGTAAATCTTTTCATTTTGCCAACAACTTTATTAGATATAGGTATTATGCCTATTTTGCAGATGAAGAAACTAAGGCTTGAAAGATGACCCAAAATCAGTTAATATACGATGACAATGATATCATAGTCTACTCTCAACTGATGTCTCCAAACTGTGTTCTGTGGTACATAAAGAAGATGAAATTTTACAGCCAAATATGATTAGGAAATGCTGCCTACAGAATTCACTTTTGGAGAGTCACAACGTACACCAGCACATTAAGAGTTACAAGAAGTATTGCAGGGAAAAATTAAATCACCCATTAAAGAGGTTAACTTTTTTCAACCTTGAATTTATCAAAGTAATTTGACCAATAAATTCTTTTTTTTCAAGGAACAGCTATTAAAATCTCGGGGAGTTTCTAAGGTGGCAATTTAAGTAATGCTTTACTAAATTTTACCATCTTCTAATATAAAAGTTATTTATTGAGTGTCTATTATGGACTCAATAAATATTATGTTGCCTGTGAGATACTTGTTGAACATCTCCATGTATATCTACGTAGACGTGAGATGTATCTTATGTAATGCATTTTTCTCCCCCACCAGATGGCAAAGAACTCTTCCTAGAATTCCTATAAACACACACACACACACACACACACACACACACACACACCCTAGTGTTACATACGGTATGATGTGTGCAATAAAGGGGTAAGATACCAGAAGTAGTAAACGACAAAGGAGAAGTAGTTCCCTCAGGAGGTCAGGGAAAGTTTCCTTCACAGAAGTAAAAATTGAGTTGATTCATTAAGGTAGAGGAGGTGGGCTGAGGAAAAAGTCGGGTGAAAAATCCTGGAAGCATGTACAATGCACTGGATATTTATATTCACCCACAATTTGTTAAAATCCTAACTCAGCCAGGCATGGTGGTTCACGTCTGTAATCCTTGCACTCTGGGAGACCGAGGCAAGAGGATTGCTTGAGGCCAGGAGTTTGAGGTTGCAGTGAGCTACAATGATGCCACTGCACCCTAGCCCAGGCGACAGAGGGAAACTCTGTCTCAAAAAATATTTTTAAAAATCCTAACCCCCAAGGTGATGGTATTAGGGCCGGGGCCTTTGGGAGGCAGTTAGGTCACAGGGGTGGAGCCCACATGAATGGAATTAGTGCTCTTATAAAATAAGCCCAAAGGAGCTTGTTAGCCTCTCCTACCAAGTGAGAACACAGAGAGAAGGCACCATCTATGAATCAGACACAGGCCCTCCCTCGACACCGAATCTGTCAGTGCCTTGATCTTAGAGTTCCACCCTCTAGAGCTGTGAGAAATAAATTTCTGTTGTTTACAAACTACCAGTTTTTGGTATTTTGTTATAGTAGCCCCAGTGGACTAAAACAGCTAGGGAGACACCAAGAATTTAGTGGATATGTAAACCAAGAGAAAGCTACCTGATATCCATTATGTTATATTCTTTCTTTTAGAAAAGGTCTAGTACGCCAAGCTTATGATGCTGTTGCTAAGATTTTGGTGATCTCGTTTGCAGATCATCCCAGGGAAAGCTGGAACATATATGCCCAGCATTGCGCAAGATCCTGGGAAATGCATAGGAGTTAAGTAACACCATTCTAGTTTTCAGGGGGTTTCCACTGAAATGTATAAATGGTAAAGGAAAATACCTTACGCTTTATTGAACAAGCAGTACTATATAGTTAGAAGCATGGTTTTGATTGTCAGAAGTGGTTTTGAATTCCAATTTTAAGTACTGAAGTTTCTCATCTGTAAAATA
>CAUYSK010038547.1:0-31766 GCA_963575035.1 Avahi laniger
TCAGCCTGTCATGGAGTCACTCCTGCTCTTATTCCTGTTTTTCACTGTATGAGCATTTGCTTACGTATTATTTGTTCTACCCCACACCAGTCTGAAAGTTTCATGAAGACAGGCACCTGGTCTACGCTGTTCTCTCCTGTATCCCCAGTGCTTAGAACAGTGCTCAGCACACTGTTAAGTTTACAATGAATATTCACTGAATGAATGAAAAACTGTAAGCATAATCTTGCAATTTAAGAAAATTTTTATAACATAGGCATATGCTGTGATACCAGGATTTTCTTCCTTTTTCATTTAAAGCCCCCACCCCGCCTTGAAAGTCTTTATTAACAAAAAGAGGAAGGCTTTTCTTCCTTTTTCTATACCTTACACTACTGTATTCCTATAGCCTTACCTTTTGTTTTGTCTATTCCATCCTATCAATCATTTGGTTTTATTCTC
This sequence comes from Avahi laniger, assembly GCA_963575035.1. Taxonomy (NCBI): domain Eukaryota; kingdom Metazoa; phylum Chordata; class Mammalia; order Primates; family Indriidae; genus Avahi; species Avahi laniger. The sequence continues at coordinate 442 of CAUYSK010038547.1, forward strand.
CCTAATGCCTAACCCCTTGACTTTTTCCCTTGCTCTTTATGTGCTAGTAATTTATGCTAAAGGACACACCAAAAAGTAATCTGAGTTGTGTTCTTTGCTGCCCTACACCTACAGTATGGTTCACATTTCTGTGACTTTGCTTTTTTTCAATTCTTCTCTCTAAAATGCTCTTTCATTCTCCTGGCTAATGCTCATTTTTCTTTAAGATCCTTCCCAGGGTTGTTTTCTCCAGGAAGCTTTTCTAGATTAAGGTAAGTGACCCTACTTTTTCATTACCATTTACCACATGATATTAAATTTATCTGTTTAATATGTCTTTTTCCAGAACTAGAGTAAGATCTTAGAATGACCATTTCTTTGCATCTCCAGTGCCAAGCTCAAAAATTGTCAATCTGACCTTCAGCTATTAACCTTCTTCATAACCTTCTTCATGATTTGCAGTTTTCCTCTTCCTAAGCCACAGTTTTATCATATAGCATGAAATATAAAACACAATTTTACCAAATCATTGTGAACTAAAATAAAATTTTAAGGCTCACCTCCCCACCGGCTGACTAAATGGACCCCCTCGTGGCCAAAGGAATACCCTAAAACTAAATTGTCTGCCAGGACGAAGGAGGTCAGACATGCCTTATCGTGCCCCCCTCCCTTCTTGGTGACATCCTTTATAACCCATTAGCAGGCCTAAGGGTATGCAAGACAAACCTAAAGGTCCTCAATTTACACAACAAATCTATGTCCAGTAGCTTATCTCTGATAAAGAGCTCCTTATGTTAAAACATTCCAAGCCTCTAGACAAAGCTTCATGTCTTTAACCAATTACAGGCCAAAGAATCTTTTAACCCACTTATAACCTGTAAGCCCCCGCTTCGAGATGGCCCACCTTTTTGGGCCAAACCAATGTATGCCTCCCACGTATTGATTTATGACTTTACCTGTAACCCCTGTCTCCCTGAAATGTATAAAACCAAACTGTAACCCAACCTCTGTGAGTCCACTTGCTCAAGGCCTCTTGGGCATGGCTCCGGGTCATGGTCCTCAAATTTGGCTCAGAGTAAATCTCTTTAAAATTATTTTACAGAGTTTGGTCTTTTTTTCTGTTGACATCATAAAATACTCTTATATTTATATACGGAGTACAGAGTAGTTTCATATAAAGTACCTTGTTTAATACTTATTTTACGGTTCTAAAATACAATTTTATATTGTACCACAACTATATGGACATTCATCAAATCATATTCCCTACACGATTGTTGTCAAATTCAAATTTTAGGAAATGGATTAAACCTGTAACATGACTAGGACACTATGCTAAGTATTTTGGGTTAAACAATTAAAAATAAAACACTTTCTGTCCTAAAAAGTTTACTGTCCAATTGGGCAGATAAGTCATCAATGCATGACAAACTTAAATAAGCAGGAAATTTGGGGATTCATGTCTAAATTAATCGTGCTGGCGCTAATTGCCTATTTTTAAAGAAAGGTTGGTTAAATTGTCTTTATTTAAGGGTTTACTGCCCTCTAGTGGATCAAATATGTCTAAGAAAATTTTATGACTGTCTATCTAAAAAAATTATACCTTACCAGCAAATTTGAGAAGTGAAATTAAAGGGGTCAATATAGTATTTTTACTATTTGTAAAAACAGTGAACCCCAGGAAATGGCAAAAAGATTTCCCATTTATTGTCTGGTGGACAATAACACAGTAAGACCCTTTTAGACAGTCACTTAGTTATGCCCTTTGTTGTTTTCAGAGTATTTTTTTTCATGATACTTGTCACCTAGTTTGTTTTATTAATATCTCTAACTTTCTCTACTGCTTGATTTGCAGTATGGGGAATGCATGTTTGATGGATAATTGAATGAAGTACCAGGAATGAGTTAAATACTAAAATTAGGAAAACATTGATGATAGACTTGGGAACAATTTCACATGTGGCATTTCTTGCAATTTATCTTTCTTCTCAATTTTATTGGGAAGGATGATATAGCATTACATTTCATTCAGCTCCATCACAGTCAGCAAATCATACTCCATTTTAATGAGCTCAGTATATTTACTTATTCATCAGTTAGTTATTTATTGTGCAGCTGCTAAATGCCAGGTGTGGGGGGTAACAGAAGTAATGGACACAGCCCCTACTTAGAGCAAGACAGACATTAAATAATCACACAAAAAATTGACTGCAATTCTGATAAATTCTATAAACGAAATGTAATAATACCATGAGCAAATATAACAAAGAGGACTGATCTAGTTTTTGCTTGGGGGGATGGGGAAAGAGGATAGTAAGGAATATATATAATCTTATTTTTAAAAAGTATTTTCTCTTAGAGGGTGGTATTAATAGTGATTTTTATTTCCTTTATATTTAAAACATTTCCTTTATGTTTAAAATATTTTCTAAATGTATCACTTTTATAATTAGAAAAATCAATGAATATAATAAAAACACTGGGTAGGGGCCAGTTGCGGTGGCTCACACCTGTAATCCCAGCCAGCACTTTGGAAGGCAGAGGTAGGAGGACCCTTCAGGCCAAGAGTTCGAGACCAGCCTGGACAACATAGTGAGACCCTCATCTCTACAAAAAATAAAAAAAATTAGCTGGGGTGGTAGTACATGCCTGTAGTCCTAGCTACTCCAGAGGCTGAAGTGGGAGGATTGCTTGAGCCCAGTAGTTCAAGGCTACAATAAGCTATGCTCATATCACTGCACTCCAGCCTGGGTGACAGAGATCCTGTCTTTTAAAAAAAAAATACTGAGTAGGGAACTTAGCAATAACATACAAAGAAAACCTTGGTTCTTCTAAATCTTTCATATACAAAAGTAGAAATAAGAAGGTTGGAGTGAAAAGAGAGAGAAAAGTATAAGCAGGGGCAGGTTGATGGGAACTAATTAGGGCCTCAGCTGGCCTTTGTTTTGGAAGCACAGAGATTGCCTAGGTCAATGTCCAGGAATAAAGGCTCTTATAAACTATGGGGTCCAGGTGGACACATTACAGTGCCTATTTAATTTACTATTGAATACTCCAGAACACTTGCTTTCTCTCCATCTAGTCAAGCCATCTGGGGAGTTAAACCATAATCCAAAGATGCTTCATTAATTTACATGAAACCATCACAGGGAAGGGACATATCAGAAGCCATTTTTGGGGGGGGCATAACTATATGTTCTACTCAAATTATAAACAGAAAGTTGTTTGAAGAGCCGTTTGTTGAATCAACTCTTTAATGGAATCATGTTAATCCTTTTCACTCTAGAGATGGTTTTTGTCAATGGGACTAAACATATAAACTCATTGATTTTCACCATACATCAAAATCACTTAGAGGGCTCGATAAAACAGATTGCTGGGCTCCAACTCCAGCATCTGATTCATTCAGTAAGTCTGGGATGAAAGCCCAAGTTTCCAGGTAACGGCCATGTAAGTTGTCCACACTTGAAAACCACGGCCTAGTCACTGAGACTCTATGATGGTGAACAACACTTGCGATTAACATTGTTATAGTTAAATTCCAAGGCCTGAGAACATCTCAGCCTCTTTTAGATTTTTTTGCAATTCTTTGCTCTAATCCGTTTTTGTTGACCTTCCAGTTTAACTCCCTCATAACCAAGTTCTTAGAAGGCACCTTAATAATCTATGAAAAACCATGCCCATATATGTACACATACCAACACACTTTTTTTATCCTTTGGGTTAGATTTAAAAAAATCTATAATAATTGGGTTGGATTAGAAAATCTAGAATTCTTATTAAATGTAAGATATGGAAGAAAAAAATTCAATGAAGTATTTAATGTGAATTGGCATATGTGGATGGAAATGAAGAGAAGATAGAGACATGTACAATGTGGATCCTATCTTAAAGTTTATAATCCGGTTGAGTTCATTTGCCTGCTTTACAGTTTGCAAAATGCTTTTGCATCATTATCTGATCCACTCAGAGAAATCAAATAACTAATGAAAGGTCAAGAAGCAAGTGGAAGGAGGTTTGCAACTCATGCCTTCTGATGAGTAGTAGATCACCAGTATTTCTAGTCCATTACACTCTTTGCTTAAGTTTTACACTAAAGAAACTATTTGTATTTAAGACTCTGCCCAAAGGATGAAATTACCCCTTTAAAAAACTAGTCCCCAGTTCTAATGACATAGGAAAAGGAGGTATGATTAACTCTTCTCCCTTTCTTAATTCCTCCCCAAACTGTTTTTATATTGCAAGAAAATCTTTGTCACCTTGTTGCTCTCAGACTTGCTATTTCATATTTTATAGGCCAAGAGGGCCTATGGAAAGAGTGGCTATTTTGAATTGTTTTCTTAATACTCTCTAACGGTCTCCTTCAAGGGCACATGTTTTGTCTAATTTTTCTAAATGCAGGCATAACAAATCCCTAAAAACTAGTTTACTGACATTAAAATGAAAATTCTAGAAAGGAAAGACAGACAGGCAGGGGACTGAAAATTAAATAAACAAAAAACAAAGAGACAAAACCTGCAGTGAAAGGAGAAATGTTGGTAAAAAAAAAATACTTTGAAAACATTAATCTGGAAAATCATAGTGAATACAACACAGTTTGTCCATTGATGCTATCATTTATGGGGCATTTATGACAGGGATGGAGAATGGGACAGAGATAGATGGAGAGGGTTAGAGATGGAAAGAAACAGGCTCTGTACTCAAGGAATTTATAATCTACCGGCTAAGACAGACAATGTATAACTATCAATAAAGGGATATAAACAATATATGCAAGCTCCAGACTTCCGTACCTCAACTGCTTACCTGAGAGCCAACAGTATTTGGATGTCTCATAACCATGTCAAGGTTTAATAGGTACAAAACCTGAATTCTTAGTTTCCTCTCAAACCTCTTTCCCTGAAATTTTCTCCATCTCAATAAATGGTACTACTTTCTAACCAGTAACTCAGGTCAGATACCTAGGAGTCATCCTTCATTTCTCCCTTTCCCTCACATCCCATATCACACCCATAAGTAAGAACTTGAATCTATTTCCATATCTAGAAACCTCATCCACTTTTCTCCCATATATTCTGCCATTACCTTAATCCACACCACCATCACCTCCTACTTATGTTGCTGCATCAGCCTCCTAACTATGTGATCTCTGCCCATCTCTCCAGACTCATCTCATACAACAGTCCTTTCTGAATATGTTCCAGCAACACTGGTCTTTTTTGAGTTCTTGGACATTAAAATGGCAAACTCTTTCCTGCATCAGGCCCTTTGCAGATCCTGTTTACTCTGTTTAGAAGGTTCTTCCTTTCTTCTCTTGTATGGCTGAAATAGTTTCATCTTGTAGCCTTCAATTTAAATATCAACTCCATAGAAACGTCTTCCTAGACCAATTTAACTCATGTAGTCTCCTCTTATTCTCCTTAAGTCCATCCATAAAAGGTAAGTTCCATTAGAACAAGAACCTACTTTATCATTGTATTCCAGTATCTAGCTGTTCTTGGCACAGAGGAAGGAAGGAGGCACTTTAAAACTACCTGTGGAATAAATAAATAATTACTGGGTGCTCTCTGATCCAGTCTTGTAGGCCCAGAAAAGGCTTCCTGACTTAAAAGGCTTTGCAAACTAAGACCTAGGGAATAAGTAAGAATTAGCCAGGTCAGGGACAGGGTTAGAAGACGTCTGGAGGTGAGAGAAAGGATGTTGCATTTGTGGAACTCAAAAGACATTCTGTATGGCTAGGGCGATGGAAAACCACTGGAGATCGAGAGGCGGGCAAAACCCAGACAAGAAAGAACCTGTAAGCCATGCTGAAGAGTTTGGACTTAAACCCTCAGGGCAAATAGGAGCGACTGAAGGGTTTTAAATGAGGAGTGTCCGGTCATATTTAAACTTTACCAGCCTAGCAATGTGGAGACTGGATTGGAAGCAGGAGAACCAGGTGGGAGGCCACTGTCACAGCCATGCAGCACTCACAGGGTTGAATCAAAGTAATGTCAGTGAAAGTGGAGAAAAATGAACGGATTTGAGATACTCAAGAGGCTGGTATGATTGCCTGGATATGAGACATGAGGAAGGAATCTAAAATCTTTCAAGTTTCTGGTTTGAGTACATAGCTCAGTTAAGCATTTTCCCTCTGGGCCAACAAAGCAGTTTGGAAAAGACCCTTTTCGGCATGTAGCACTCTTCACAGTAGCCCGCTGAATATGTATTTGCACAAAGGCGAGAGTCGCGCCTTTTCCTCTCCGTATTTCTGCATTTAGAAGCTCACCCCGTGTCTAGCTGAATGGCACAGTAAGTTTTCAATAAACGTTCAAGTGATTGCAACAGCACTGAGTCTAAAATAAAATGACTGACCTTTCACTCCACCCTCATGGCCACCCTTTTATAGAGAAGAATGAGTCCTGAAAAAACAGGAAAAAGTGCAGGGCTCTGAGTCTCATTCATAATGAAGTTAATGACCTCGTTAGGAGTCTCCAGCCCTTGAGCGCCCCGAGAACCTCTTTACCCAGCTCCTCACCTGGGGCAGAAGACCGGCAGCCAGCCCAGGCGACGCACAGGGACGCAGACTGCCCGGACTCAGCGGCTCGCCAAGGACTCTCCAATCGAATCTCCCGCGTCCTCTTCCGCCGGAGGTGACGTTTTGGCCGTGGCTCCTCAGAGCCAATCAGAAGAAGGCGCCGCACAGGGTGGAGACGAGCCACGGAATTCTGGCGGCATTTTGCAACAACCCTATTTGTCAAACTGCGGGCAGAGGCAGGGTTTGGGAGATTGTCTTCTTCGACTAGTGGAGCAGTAGCACAGTCTGTAAAGTCGGTTTGGGGGTGGCTCTGAGCCACTTGGGCGTAGGGATCGCGGGAAGGCGTGGGAGCGGTCCGGAGCGTCCCTCTGACTGAGTTCTGGCGGCGTGACTGGGAGTAGAAGCGGGGTCATCAGAGTTGGCGGATCCGTGAAGGCAGGAGGGGGCGCTGTCCTGGCGGGGCAGGGAGTACCAGGACCCCGGGCGGAGAGGGGACGAGGACCGCAGCAGAAGGTCCTGGGCGGGAGGGAGGCGGGGCTTGAAGTGGGTTGCTAGGTTCCAGGAGAGGAAAGGGGCGTAACCTGAAAGAAGGGGTTGAATACCGCGGGATTCAGGGGCGATGTACGAGGCCCGGGCAACCTCTGTAAGGAATGAGTTGTGCAGGCGACTCGGAGATTTGGGTAATTCAAGAGGAGAGTACCATAGGGGTGGTTGGGCTGGCATAATGGAGACAGGGTGCAAGGCAGAGTGTAGCCTTTGCAGCCGGACCGAGCAGTCTGCGAAGTTGTGTTGCACTTCCTTTTATCTGAGTGACTCAGTGCAAGTCCCCGCACGTCTCTGAGCCTCAGTTTCCTCCTCGGTAATTGAGAATAACAATCATACCGGAGGCACAAGATTGCTGTCATGAGTGAGTTAGATGAGATGATGTGTGTGCCTTCATGCTTAGTGATATGCTGGCATGTAGTGAATCGTCAATACATTGTCGTGGTAGCGATTTTTATTGCCATTATGTGAGATTTGCGGAGCAGGTGTCACTATGGAACTGAGGTGGCCAGGGTCGGTTGTGACGGGTGATGATGAAGATAGGGATACAGGGCGACTCAGAGAAGAGATGGGCTTGGGGGAACGCTTTCAGATGGGGATGGGATACCGCAATGAGGTAGGAGGCGGCCCTGGCATGGTAAGGGCAGACTTGGGGTGTGAACTCAATGAAGATGAGAGCTCTAAGGAGCGGATGGCACGAGAGGGAAGTGAAGTGGAGGCAGTGCCCTCGGGGATGGGGGCAGTGTGGCTGGAGTTTGGGCGGCGTCATTGAGGAGCTGGCTGGCTTTGGGTTTTCACGGGGAGGAGCTTGTAGTGGCGGGCGGAGCTGCGGGCTGGGCCGGGCTTAAGGCTGGCTTTTGTGCCAGTCTCCCTACCGCCTTCCCACCCGCACTGCAGCTGCCAGTCTGAGCCATGGGCCGCCGAGCCCTCCTGCTCCTTCTCCTGGCATTCCTAGCGCCTGGGGCCACCATAACCCTCCAACCGGCCTTAAAGACCCTCGGCAGCCTGCATTTGCCAACTAGCCGTACATCCCGCCCCGCTGTAGCCAAGAACTACTCGGTTCTCTACTTCCAACAGAAGGTAAGGGGGGAAGGGGGCTTCGCAGTCCCAGGCCCAACCGCCGGGACCTCCGCCCCGCAGAGCCTGGGCAGCAGAGCCCACGCCGAAATTCAGACCCCTAAATGCCTAGGACCTCTCTGGTCTTTGGCTCACACTTCCCAGACGGTGGCCTCAAATCCCAGTTCTGTTTAAAATTTCTCCTCTCATTGCCAATAATTTATAGTAGTCCTGGCTTCATACTCTTGATTCAGATTCTTTTGTAATCAGTCACTTCAACTCCCCCTGATCCCAGAGGATGCCCCAATACAAAATCCCTTGACCTTCCCCCAAATTCAAATTATTGAATGCAACTCTGGCCCCTAGTATGTGGTGACAGTCATCTTTTGCCCCAAGGCAGCCCATAAATACAAATTTTCATATCTTTACCTATTACATGATACCGGATATTTATCCAGCCTAAAAGCCAGTGTGTCATCTTAGAATCAACTCAAAGTTGATTTTGTAGCCCTGTTATTAAGAATTTTTGACAGTCCCTGTTCCCCATAAGACCGAACACGTGTAGCCTATGCTTTTAAAGGAAGTTGTAGGAGTATGTCAAAATTTGGGATGGAAGTGAGGGTTAGCCTCTTTATGGTCTGTAACTTGAGTTCAGAGTTTTAAGACAGGCTTGATGCTTTTGTGCTTGGCTGCAGCGTGGGACCTTCCCCATAGGTCTGGATGGAAAAGTACATCCTATGTGAAATGACAGTTCTGCGTTTCTGGAAGCCTGTATAAAGATTGGCAAAGATTTGGAAAAGGTTGGGATTAGAAACCAGTGCAAGAGCCTGAATCTTGGCTTTAGGGAGTCAGAACAGGATTCCACCTTGCTATCTTTGTGACTTCAGGCAGGTAACAGTACCTCTCTGAGCTTACTTTCTTGATCTCCTGGGGTTGCGGTGATGGTTAAAAGAGAGCAGGTGACATGTCCCTCGCAGAGTATCTGGCCGCAGGCACTTATTGTGGGGTTACAGACCTGTGTGAATCTTGAATAGGAATTTGGGATAGAGAGATGTCACGAGCTTGTGGAATAACTTATCAGAAAACAATTTTTAACCTAGAAATTTGAGTCTATGAGGAAGAGAAAGCATTTTAATTTTAGCAGAGGTGCCAGGAAATAGAAGTGTTTTTCTCAGGCAACTACGTTAAATTAACTCTTTAGGGCACAGTTTCCTCATTTGTAAATTGAGAGGAAGGGACAAGGACCAATGTGTTTTATACTTTACTGAGAAAAATTAAAGACTCTTTGGGGAGCTGTCTCAGAGAAGGTACATAAATCCTGAAGTGGAGGCCAAATTAGTTCAAATTGATTCAGCAGCCCCTCTCTCCCTGACCTCTTTCTACCGGAGCTCTCTGCTTTTATCTGTTTTGTATACTGGGATATTAGATATAACTATTCTCAGAGTTCTATTGTTTAAGTAAAATTGAGCGGGAAACTATGGGAATATAAAATCTCTAAAATCCCATTGGGAATGATGAAAAGGAGAATTATCAGCAGAAAACATGGGAATGAAAGGATGGAAGGGAATGAATGATCTGTTAGTTCCTGTTTTATATTTCTTTGTTGTGATTCCTTTGTTGGCCACTTCGCTGTTTAGAAATATAATTTGTTCCTTTTTCCATTTTTTGGTAATTTGCAAAATCTGTTCAGCTTTACCCAGCTACCTTTTACCCACTGGTTTATATTTAGTTTATATTTTAGGACACAGATTACACAATATGTATTTACTACTGTAATAATAATTTTTACTACATCAACTCCAATTAGTTTGATTTCATTTTTTTGAGAAAAATTTTCACATATATATTACTTAATCATAGTAGTTGCCAATTTCTGGACCATAGATTTTTATAGTTGGGGCTGACTGTGTAAACTCAACCTTAATATTTTTAGTTAGAGCATATGATATACTTTTATGTCTTTTCATAATAAACTTACTAAGTCTATAAGGCTTAGTTTTTATTCAAGATTTAATTTTATCAAACTTTATAATGATTTCTTTATCGGTGGTTATATCTGTTCAGGTGACCAAGCTGGTTCCAGTTGGCCTTATATCACACGGTGGGCGGATATGGTTTTACGGAGTGATCTCTGTGAAAAGGCTTAGCCCTTGGCTTTGTCCCTCCCCTGCTTAGAAATCCTTCATAACTCTGATTGCTTGCAGGATAAAGGCCAAACTCCTTGTCATGGAATTCGCTCTTCCTTACCACATAATCCCAGTTGGTCTTCCCAGCTTTTATATCCTCCCCACTCCCACACACTTACACTTTTAGCAACCTAGAACACAAATTCAGGGGAAGTTTGCCGTGTCAGAAATCCTCTCTGGAATACCATTTCTCTTCTCTACTAGTTAAACTCATACTTCTATTCCAGTGGAAATACCACTTCTTCTGTGAAACTTTGACTTCTTTAGGGCCATTTAATTATTCTTTTTTCATCCTACATAATTACTACTATACTATAAAAAAGTATAAAGCACAAAATGTAGTTGTTGAGGGAATGAATGCATGACTATCCAAAGAGAACCTAAACAAAGACTAACATCATTTAATTGACATAAATCATTTTTAATTTTTCTTATTTTACTTTCATTCTTTACCAGTTATTTTTCTTCCTTTTTCAGAGTCTTCAAATATTGTTGATTTAGTAGGAATATTTAATTTCTTTTACATGAAATAACTGAAGCAGAAAAAGGATAGTATATGGATCAGGCACGTTAGGGCTCTGGGAACCTGTATGATCCCAGTGTCATAAAGGACTCCTTTTGTGGTTACAGTGTTGTACTGCTTATTACCTTTCACCTCCCTCTGGAGTCCCTCAGGCTAGAATGTGAGTCCAGTCACACATTTTACTGTGTGATGTAATGGAGAAGAAGAATGGGTCCTGTCAGGCTGTCATTATTCTCAGTGGTAAAATAGGGAACGACATCTACTGTATTAATAGTCAGGGTTCCCTAGAGAAACAGAACCAATAGGTTGTATGTATGTATTTCTCTCTCTCAGGGGGCAGGAAGAGGGAGAAAGAGAGATTGACTGAGAGATTTATATTAAGGAATTGGCTCATGTAGTTGTGGAAGCTTAGTAAGTCCAAAATCTGCAGGGTTGGCTGTAAGGCTGGAGACCCAGGGAAGAGTTGCAGTTTGACTCCACAAGCAGTCTGCTGACAGAATTCTTTCTTGTTCTGGGTGGTCAGTCTTTGTTCCACTAAGGCCTTAAACTGATTTGATGAGGCCTACCCCAGTCATGGAGAGTAATCTGCTTGACTCAAAGTCCACTGAATTAAATGTTAATATCATTAAAAAAAATACCATCTAGACTAATACTTCTAGACTAATGATTAACCAAATAATTTGGGTGCCATGTCCGGGCCAAGTTGACATGTAAAGTTAACCATCACATCTTCCAAGGTTGTTGTCAGGGGTAAGTGTGGTAACACATGAAAGCCACGTGCACAGTGCCTGGAACATGGAAGGAATTTAAGGGGCTTAGTGTAAATGCTAGTTCCTTCCGCACTCTGTCCTAAAATGACACTCTCCATAGTGGTTATACATTTCAGATTGTTCCATTGTTGACAGTTGTGGTAATGCCTCGTCTGGAAACTGATGGTGGTCAGTCATTTGTATCAAACTGTTCCTCTTCAACTACTGCTCAGTGTTTCTATAAGAAGTCTGCATCTTGACCCAGAATTGAGCTCATTGCCACTGACTCCTGCAGGACCTTCCTACAATGCCTTCCTTGTCTGCTGTGAGGTTATCACATCAGTGGTTTAAGTTGTTTCAATTTATGATCATCTCTTAGAGTTCTGCTTTCAATTCCTGTTCTAGGTTTCCCTTCCCACTTTTGTCTCAGTGGCCCTGATGTCTAGTAAAATGTAGCTGTGTTAGGCCCCTTGGAAAGGCATATTGTATTGATCTTTCTCTTCATTCTCCTCCTCTTATTGGTTCATCTATTGATGGCTTTACCCTTAGGTCTGGAGTATACTGTCACAAATATTGTGTGAATTCTGAACTGATTCTATGTTTGGTGACACAGAATTATTTTTGGAAAGAGTTTGAGAGATAATGTAGCCCAAGTAGCTGGGGCTACAGGAATGCGCCAATTTTTCTATTTTTTGTAGAGATGGGATCTTGCTATATTGCGTAGGCTGGTCTCAAATTCCTGGCCTTAAGTGATCCTCCCACCTTGGCCTCCCAGAGTGCTGGGATTACAGGCATGAGCCACTGTACCCGGCCCAGGATATACTTCTTAATAAAGATACTATGAATTGAAAAAATTGACCATAAATTAAAGTGATTAAGGAGAAAGATGTCAGAGAGTAAAGCTGTGCTTAAATGTCTAATGCATTAGTAATGATAATAACCTACTACCATTTATTTATTTTTAATTTAATTTAATTTTTTTTAGAAACAAGGCTTTGCTCTGTCACCCAAGCTAGAGTGCAGTGGTATGATCATAGCTCACTGCAACCTCATATTGCTGAGCTCAAGTGATCCTCCTGCCTTGGCCTCCTGAGTAGCTGGGACTGCAGGCATGTACCTCAATGCCCAGCTAACTAAAAAAAAATTTTTTTTTGGTAGAGTCAGGGTCTTGCTATGTTGCCCAGGCTGGTCTTGACCCCTGGTCTTAAGTGATCCTCCCACCTGAGCTTCCCAAAGTGCTGAGATTACAGGCATGAACCACCATGTCTGGCCCATTTGTTGAAAGCTTTAAATGCCCTAGACATTATGCTAAGTACTTAATAGACATTTACTTATTTAATTCCTGTAACTGTCCTATGAAGTAGATTATATTATTATCCCACTTTATAGGCAAGAAAACTATCAGAGAGGTTAAGTTACATGTCTGAGCTACACCACTTATCTGTACCATTTTGTTTTTCTGAAAATAAACTAATTCTAATTTTAAAATGGATATCATTACCTTGCTTGTTGTACTAGTCAGAATAGGTTAGTTTATGCTGCTTTAAAAAAACTAAATTTCAGTCACTTAACCCAACAAAATGTCTGACTTTTACTGTGTTTCCAACAGAGCGAGCAGGGGCTGTGATCATTACATTTACTCAGAGACTGAGTGGCTGGTGGAGGCTGCCTCTCAACATATGCTTTCATGATCACTGTAGCAGTGGGAAAAGAACATGGAAGGTCTTATATAAATGCTCCAACCTGGAAATGACTCATGTTACTTCCTCTCATAATTCCTTGGCCAGAACTGGTTAAATGACTACACCCAACCACAGGACAGGGAGACAAAAAGTATTGGCTTTGTAGTGCATAGAAGGAGACACAGCACTAATGACTACCATACTCAATCAGTCACTGACCTACTGACCCACCTACTCAGTGCTCATTTTATGCCTTTTATATGTCAGGCTCTGAGCTAAGTACTGGGGAGGCAGAGATGACTTCATCCTGAAGGATCTCACATTGTACATGTTGACCATTCCAATTACACATGCTCAAACTCATATCTGAAAAACATGGAAAAGCATTGAAACCTTTGTAATGTCTTAGCATTCGCATTGTTGCAACTCACAGATTGCTTCAAAAAATATCACTGAAGTAAGGCAGGTTTATTTAATATTTTCTCGTTCAACTTGTCATCATTATAATAGTTCATGGACCTGATATAGGTACATTGAAACACATGATAAAAAAGGAACTTATTTATTCATACCATTGTTCAGGAATCAAAAATAATTGTTTTGCCTATCTTTATTACAAGAAACAAAATTGATATATTTATAGAAACAAATCTTAAGCATGCTTTGGTAAGTGTTAGGTATTTTTTTCATTGAAAAAATCATTATGCACTGATAATTTTTACACCTGTTTAGAAAATATGTAATGGGAGAATTTATAAAAATCTTTTTTCTCTGGTTTACAATTCAAGAAAAATCCTAGTTATTGCTTATGAGCTGTGAATGAATGAACATTTATTATCTACTCTGGGCCAAGTGTTATGCTAAACTTTTTTACAGATCTGTTTTAATTAATACAATCACTTTTGAAATAGATTTTTAAATTGAGGCTTATAGAGGTTAAGTGTCTTGATCAAGCTATTCAAGGACGACATTGTGAGTCACATTGTAATCTGTTGCCTTTAAGATCTGTGATCTTTCACTGACGTTGTGATACCTCTGTGTTCTAAGCAGTAGTAACAATTGAAGTCTCTGTTCTTTTTATATTCCATATTCAGTCTTTACAACAATCCTGTGAGGTAGATATTATTCTCATTTTTAGAAATGGAACTACTGAAGTTCAGAAAGATCAAAGGAAGAAACATCCAAAATATCCCCATTTGTAAATCTGGTTTTTCAGTCTCAAATTGTAAATAATTTGTGGTATAGCCATAAAATGGAATATTATTAGTCCTTAAAAATTATGATCTTGAAGTATATCTGACAGTGTAAGAAAATGTTCATGCATTAATGATAAATGAAAAAAGCAAAATAGAAAACTGAATATACAATGTGTTTCCAAATTCATTTACTCAATTTTATATTAAGCACCTACTAGATGCTAGGTACTACTCTAGGCACTGGGGAAGAGCATTCTAGGCACCAGGAATGTCTAGACCAGGAAGATGAAGTACACAAATCCTGAAGTAGGTGTGTGCCTGGAGGGAGCAACTGTAAGAAGGCCAGTATGGCTGGAGGGACGTGCCCAAGGGAGAAACAGGAAGTCCAGGCTGTTGTAAAAGTTCCATTAGAGACAATGGTGGCTTGAATTACTGTGATAGCAATGGAGGTGTGAGAAATGCTCAGATTCTAGATATTTTTGAAAGTATAGCTGAGAGGTAGAGTTGATGAATTAGACATGGGGTGTGAGATAAAAGAGTCAAAGATGACTCCAAGGATTTTGGCTTGAGCAGCTGGAAGGATGGAGTCATCATTTACTAAGATGGGGAAGGTTGCAGGAGGAGTAGGTTTGGGGAAGGACCGAGACAGACATGATATTTAGTTTTAGATATGATATTTGAGTCAGCAATTTAAAAGAAAGGTGGGGCAAGTATTAAAAATTTGAAGCTGTCAGTGTACAGATGGTATGTAAAACTGTGAGACTGCAAGAGATCACCAAAGAGTTAGCTAAGGTGGTCTTTTCTTCTAAAGATGATCTTCTGAACACTGCAGTATTTATTTAGTTAGTTAGTTTGTTTTTTTGAGATCTCGCTCTGTTGCCCATGCTAGGGTGCAGTGGCATCATCATAGCTCACTGCAACCTCAAACTCCTGGGCTTAGGTGATCCTCCTGCCTCAGCCTCCCGAGGAGCTGGCACTATGGGCGCATACCACCACGCATAGGTAATTTTTAAATTTTTTGTGGAGATAGGGTCCTGATATGTTGTTCAGGCTGGTCTCAAACCCCTGAGCTTAAGCAGTCCTCCTGCCTTGATCTCCCAAAGTGCTGGGATTATAGGTGTGAGCCACTACACCTGGCCCAACATTGCAATATTTAGAAGTCAGGAAAATGAGGAGCCAGTAAAGGAGACTGAGAATGGATAGTTGGAGGAAAACCAGGAGATTGTGATACCATGGCTGCTTGGTGAATAAAGCATTTCAAGGAGAAGAGGGTAACCACAGCGCCAAAATAAGATTAAGCCTGGGAATTGGCCATTGGATTCAGTCATGCGGAGGTTATGGTAACCCTGACAGGAGCAATTTCTGTGGAAGTGTGATGGTGGTGGGGCGGGGTGGGGGGCGCGGTGAAAGCCTAATTGGATTAAATGCAAGAAGGAATGAGAGGAGCTGAATCAAGACCGTGAGTGTAGATAATCTTTTGAGGAATTTTGCTGTAAAGGGGAGCAGAGATATGATATGATAGATAGAGGGGGAAGTGGGGTCCCATTTTTAAGACGGAAGAAATAATAGAAGGCATGTTAAAGAAAATGAGCCAAGAGCATGAGAAAGTGATGGAGCAGGAAAGAAATAGGAGAATTGCTAGTGGGGTATCCTTGAATAGGCAAAAGGAGATGGGATCTGGTGAAAAAACAAGAGGCGAACAGTTTGACCACAGTAATATAGGGGAAGGCACATTATATAGGCATGGATGAAGATAAGAAGGTGATGTGGTGGTGGGAGCTTGCGTACTGTTTTTCAGAATGCCTCTATTTTCTCAGTGAAATGAGATGGAAGGTCATTAGCCAAGAGTGAGGAGGAGAGAAAATATAAATACTCCTCTAACAGAAAAGGAAAATAAATGAACTAGGGAAATAGAGTTTGATTGCAGGACAACTTTGAAGTCTCAGGCAGGTTAGTAAGACCACTTGCCTTGGCTGTATGTTTCTCTTGTTGTATTCAGTTTCTTGGGTATGGTTGTGGAGTTGGTGGAGAGTTCTTCTTAACCAAAATTGCCCTTTTGCCAAATGAGAACAACAAAGTGAGAGAGATGGGGATGTGGGGGCATGTGAGGAATGTATGCAAGGAAGTGATTATATCCATCAGCCAGGGAATCTACAATGTGAGGAGGGTGAGGGACAGTGAAAAGTTGGATTATAGGTCACAGTGAGGCTTCAGGATTTGGAGACTCATACTAGAGGGGGTGAACTGGAAAGGTAGGAGGAAGTGGAATACTTGAAATAGTACAATGGGATTATAGTTAATGGCAGTGACAAGATCTAGGGTTTGACCATGAGTTAGTTACTAAGGTAGGTGGAGGACAAGATCATTGGAGGAGGGTGGAAGAAGAAATTAAGTGACCAGGATAATGAAATCACCAAGAATTTTGAATTCTGAAACTAAGGGCCCAGGATAATTAAATCACCAAAATTTTGAAAGAATTTTTTGAGTCAGGTTAGAGTGTCAGTGAGCAAGGAGCTAAAACTGTCAAGGGATAAGGAGAAGTGAACAGTAGTCAGTAGACAATTATAACAAGAGGGGTGGTGGGGTCATATAGCTTGATGACAGTATTTTAAGGGGCTTGGGGAGGACAGTTAGGAACAAGGAGAATACCTACCCCACCTCTGGTGTTGGGAGGGATTTGAGAAAGAGAGCATTCACCACTTGCGAGGGTCAGATATATTTATATGTTTGTTTATAGCTGCACAGAGAAAGAGTAGAAGAAAATAAACTAAAATATTAACAGTAGGGAAAATGTATGGGTGATGTTTCATTTTTTTCTTTATTCTTTTCAGTATCTTTTACATTATCTATAATGAACCTGCATCATTTTATAATCCATTAAAAAATATCATAAAAAAAAAAAGCAGTGGACCTATCCTGGCTGACATAGGTAGTATGTGGCAATGTCAGAGCCCAGGCCCTTGGAATCCAGTCTCTGTGCCGCACCCAGCACCACACCTCTGGGGAACAACTTGGACTACTCTTGTTCCTCTGTCGCTGCCTAGCCATGGCTGCTTCTGCCGTCTTTCCCTTACAGTATCTTACATCTTTGTCTTCTATATACAGCTGGGACAAAGATGAACTCATTTGAGTGGAGATGGAGGAAAAAAAAGAACAATGTCCCTTTCTACCCTATTTCAACCTAAGGTTTTATTGAATGTAAGAGGAGAGGAAGGGGAGAAGAAAGAAAATAAAGGTTTTCAGAGGAGCTTATACCTGTGTGAAAGATAGGGAGAAGAACTGAGGCCACCTAAATAGGACCAGCATTTATTTTCCCTAACTCTGCAACCCCACCTATCTGTTTGCGTTTAGTCTCTTGTGCTACCTGCAGCAGATAGAAGCTCCATGGTTTCCTGTAGGACTGCTTTGCAGATCGTTTCCAAGTCCATAGTTGTTGCTCTGTCTCTCTCTTTTGACCCATTTCTCTGATAATCATAGTAATAATAGATAATATTTGTTGAGCTCTTACTACGTGCTGGCAGTGTTCTAAGCACTTTACACCTACTAGCTCATTAATTCTCACAGAGACCCTGTGAGGTTTGGTATTACTATCTCCAATTTATAGATGGGGAAACCGAGGCACAGAGTGTTATATGTTTTAGTCACTACCTCAATCTGCCTTTCAAATTTTCTGCTTGGAGGTTCTGTAGGTCTGACTCAGAACCAGGTTAATCTGGATTAGACGACTTGGTTTGACTTTCTTCTGGTAACACAATTATTATGACACAATATTATTGAAAAATAATATGCCAGGCATGATTCTGTAGACAATAGATGGATTGCTCATGTGGATCTCATTTTCTGTTTGGGAAATAAAAAGATAATAAGCAAATAGATATTAAATAAGATTATAAATTGGAATGATTGCCTTGAAAGAAATAAGCAGGGTGATATGTATGTAAATATGGGGTATAGGTGATGGAAAAGCCTTTATGTCAGGAAGGTTTCTCTGAGGAAGGTATGTTGGACCTGAGACGGAACAGAAAGTATGAAGTCCCTAACGCATTAAAATGTCAGTTGTTTTTGTTCTTCTTTCTCCGTACTCCTAATAATTACTAAGTTCGGTTAATTCCATCCTCAGGGTATATCTGTTATCTTCACTTGCGTGGCCCTCATCCTCATTGCAGTCAGCCTCTCCTGACTACTAAAAGACTAGACCAGCTGATCCTCCTCACTACCTGCAGTTCCCCTCGCCTGCCGCCCCATGGGTTGTCACATGAATCACCTCTCCTCCAGTTGAATCACTCTTCTGTTCAGAACCTGCCATGACTCCTTATTGTTTACTTTACTAAGAACAAACTCCTGTAGCATTCAAAGCTTTTCACTCTATGGCCCCAACCCACCTTTCCAGTTTGTTATCTAGTCTCCACACATGCCTGTTCCTTTCCTGTGCCTATGCCTTAGTCCACATTGTTCCCTTTGCCTGGAATGTGTCTCTCCCATGGCCCTTCCCCCCCCCCTTATCAATCCCATCCATCTTTTAAGCCTCATCCCAGACACTGCCTCTTCCAAGAGCCATTTTTAAAAATATCCTGGAAAGTGTGTGATTGGTCACATCTTTCTTTGTACTTCTCTTATGGTACATGTCTCATTCTAGCCTTGTGTTATAATCTTTTGTAGCCTCCTTACACTTTTAAAGCTGAAAACCTGTCTTATAAATATCCATACTCCTTCGCGGCATACAGTACATTGTTCTGCCTGAGTATTATCTTCACAACTCTGATGCATCCTTCCCCCTCCTCTGTCCCACTTCCCTACACATTAAGGTAAGGAAGGCGTGCGTATCTGGAGGAGATGGAGGGCATGGAAACTTGGATCCCAACTGTCTCGCATTCTTTTGGAGAGCACAGTAGAATGTCAGACAAAAAAAGACCTGCTTGCTTTCATTCTCTTATTTTGGTGGTCTGGAAGCTGTGGCTAGAAGTTTGTGCTGACCCTTTCCCCAACATATCTACAGAGAAAAGTTATAGTAAAGAGTGCTCATTTCTTGTTTCTTTGGTGTATAAGTGAGGGCTGGGGGAAGGGTAAAGAATGAACCCATCAAGAAAAATGTCTTCTTAAAGACTACTTCTGTGGTGCTTGTGTACCGCACATGTTTATTAAAGATTTTGGTTTTTCATTTGCAAGTGGAAGCCAATTAACTATGTAATTTATAAATCCTTACTTCCTATGGCATATATGTCAGTTAGTTCACCTCACCCTGTGGTGCTGCTACTGAAGAGAGGCAGCAGCGATGTCTCTGTCAAGCCTGTGATGCTCTTTCTTGCTGCTTATGTCATGTGAATCGCCCAAATGGGTGAGGTAAAAGCAGATTTGTTAAAGTCAGATTTCTTTAGTAGCTTTCTCTGAGTAGCCCTGCAATTTGGTTTTACAATATGTAAGGGTGGAAAGGTGTGATATTTTTTCTCACCCATCATAAAAGTCATGGCTGACACTCCTCTAATAAAAGACAGGTTAACAAGAGAAAAGCATAAAAAGTTTATTTAATCAAAATTTTATGTGACACAGAAGCCTTCAGAAATGAAGATCCAAAGACCCAGGGAAGACTTCATTTTTATGCTTAAGTTTGATGAAGAATGGACAGCCATGTAGAAATGTGATTGGACAAAAAGGAAGTGATCTAATGGTAATAGACTGAGTGAGGAAACTCAGCAAGATCTGTTCTGATTCTTCTTCGTCTCCCTGTGTGACATTCCTTCTTCCTGGATATAGGGCAGGACCCCTTCTGAAATGAAGGTCTTAGAACCTACTTTCAGACAAGGTAGGTCAGAGAATTTCTTTTTGGTCAGCCTTTACATAGAAAGGTGGGGGAAGATTAGGCTTAGTATTTCTAGGTTTTATGGTTAGCTTTTGGAGACAGGAGTTTAGTTTCTGTGACCTGCCTTGGGGGAGAAAAGGGAGCAGGAGAAAGAAGGGCAGGAAAAGGTCAGAAAGATTCTTTGCTTCCAGTGTCCTTCAGTTCAAAGTACTTAGCAGGCCAAAGGACCATACTTTGGGGTGTCATTTTCTGAGTCCTAAAAGATACAATGAAGTATCACTCTATTATAGCAGATATAAGATCTAACAGTTACACAGTAAAACAGCACAGTCATATATTCATTCGACAAATATTTATTTAACTCTTCCTGTGTGCTATACACTATATTAACAGCTAGTGATAAGTGGAAAGCAAAGACAGACCTCTTGAAGCTTATAGTTTAGTGGGAAAGAAGATAGAGGAGCACATCGTATTCCTTCCCTGTAGCTTTCATTGACTTTAAGAACATAACTTGGTGTTGAAACAGTTGATCAGAGTATGGCGGTTTTATATATTTACCTTGTGATAGGCACTGCATAGATGCATATTTACCTTTTTACCCTGCAGAGAGGTACTATTCCTATTTTATAGAGGAATAAAGGGCTCAGAGGTAAAGTGATTTATGCATGATCACATAGCTGATATGTGATAGAGTCAAGATTTAAACCCAGCTTAGTTGACATCAGAGCCCTTGTACCATGCTGTCTCTGTACTGACTGTATTTCTGAAATAGAAGGTTTTGTAGTTCATGGCTTACATTTAATTCATATATTCATGGCTGATTTAGAGATAGTAATTCATATTAGGCAATAATAAAGTTGAGTGCAATTTTAATTCTTCTTCTTAGACCAGCTGGAGTAATTTTGGAGAAGAAAAAAATCATAATGTAAGTTTCAGTGACACAGAACTTTCTTCTGACCTTGGCTTTGCGTTATGGAAAGAAGAGCTTTAAGTTAATGGGAACTACATTAGCAGCAGAAGGGGACTATGAAACATTTTAAGATAAAACTGACTATGAAACATTTTGCCTAGCTCCATGCATTCATAGAGTAAAGGCTGTCAAGAGGCTTCTGTTGACAATTGCAAAAAGGGATTATCCAGGGGAATAAAGGAGACTAAATAGGTGAGGCAGGAGCGAAGTCACTGCTACAGAACTTTGTCTCCTGAAACTTGGTGCTCAGTATAATCTTACCCTAATTCCATTAGCTTACTCAACAGTCTGTGTACAAAATTTGGCTTGGAATAAGTTAATAAGAGTTCATGTAAGGGTTTCTAATCGACGCTGCATGGACTAGTCACTGCTATATACTCATCTTCCACTCCACTTGGAGAAGTCCTTGCATGTCCCGCTCTTCATTTTGCTTTTGAAAGTCTACCAGCCCCTAGATTAGAGAGTCAAGTCCAGTAAACTGTACCTAGATATTCTGTTTTCTTTAAAAGCCTGGGGACTGTTCTCATCTTTAAACATGATGTTTAGAATAATAGCACTATTCTTCTGTTTAATAAAGTGTTATAATTTACAAGGATATTAGGCTGAAAATTTAAACTAGTCTCCCTCACTACTTTTATGAGAAGCTTGGCTGTTTGACCCATGATTATAGTTATATTATTCTGCCACTTAAGCAGAAATAAATAATCCCTTGAGATATGGATTTATACTTTTCAACATATGAAATGATGAATGTGATGTAAACAGATTATTTAAAAAAATTTTTTATAAAATGAAATATCCAAATCACTCATGTTTTATTTCTACAGTATGTACCATTCCTTAAAGTTCTGTAATTTATACAGTGATGAATGTATACTCAAGGTATATTGTACATGTCACAGACTTGGTGACTGGTAACTAGATGAAAAGTCATATTACATATCAGGCCATATGTATTACATACATATTTGGTATGTAAGAGGCTCTCACTGCCACCAAGATTCTACTCTGTTGCTGTCATTGGTTCCAAGTTAGCTGCAATTTGTTTTTTTTTAGATTTTACTTTGCAAGTCATGGTTTTTTCAGTGAACACGCAGAACAAATTGCTGAAGTTTTATATCACAGTTTCTTCTCTTACATGGCAGTATTAAACACTGATAACACATATTGCTGTATATGTTTGTGCACGTGTTTGGCAGTGATTTCAGACTTGGGAGGTCCGTACTAATAATGCTTTACAAAATATATTCATAATACATCAAGGCTTCACTTCTTGCAGGCCCTTGCTGGGCAGTTGCACATGTGTATTATCCAACTCAATCATCACAAGACCCCTCTGGGATAAATATTAAAACAAGCCCAAAGACACGAAATAGCTTTTTCAAGTTCAAATAGCTAATAAATGGCAGAGTTGGCACTCAAACTCAGGTCTGTCTTCAAATTCCTTTCGCTTTTCTGTTACATCCTAGAGCATTTGTGATCTCCAGAAGGAGGAAAAAAAAATTTTTAAAGGTGCCCTACGTACTGATTAGATTTTACTAGTGCAAAAGTGTTTGTGTCTGTGTGTTTAAGCCTTGACACAAGTAGCATTTTTTGATAAGTTTTCCTGATGGCACATGACTAGCATGTTTGGCCAGCATCATTGTGATTTAATAATCTAATTTAAACAAGGAACTGCAACCCAAACAATGACTGATTCAGCAGATAGGAAAGTAAGGAAGTACTTGTTATGGTTTGTCAGTGAATTTTTATTTTTATGCAGTTTGAGCCATGGGTCAGGCTGCAGACGCTGTACTTTAAAACTGTCGGAAACCTCTGCTACTTCCTGAGCACTGATGGCCTCTTCCTTTGAGGGAGCAGCTCATACAACAGTTTCGGAAAGCAGTGGTGATGACTTCCTTCTCCTTGGCGTTGAATGCTTCCTTTCGCTTGAACGATTGGCTTTAGGTGACGATGACCAGTGCAGACCAAAACAGGCTTTTGGTTTGCCTTTTTATGTAGTCTAATTTCTAAAAAATGACCACCTTTTAAGAGAGAAGGGAATTCATAGTTATAGCCACTTCTTTGTGATCTCCTCAAGGGCAGCAACCTTGGGTCTCACTCATCTGTGGATCTGAGAGCCCTGCAACAGCACCAAGGCTCATCTTTGCTTACACATATCTAACTAGTACAGACAACGCTAATTGATCTTGTGAATTCCTGTGTTTCATTTTTAAATTCCAAACTGACTTCTGCCTCCCAGGATATCTTGAGTACCAACCCCTTTCTCAGCTAGTATAGGTTTAGACGATGCACATAAGTTTTAAGATCAACTTTTAAAAACATAACCAGAGAGATAAATCTACCAGAAAAAAAATCTCTAATGTTTATTATTTATTATTGACACTATTTCATTGTTTTCTGCACAGTATGCTGGGATGTGGCTTATATAGTGCTGGTGTCTCTATGCTTGGAATAGTTTGTCTTCCTTCTCTTTCTGCCTGTCAAGCTCCTGTTCATCTCTCACTGCTCAGGTTTTGTGTTACCTTTCCTGTGAAACTTTCTGGAACTACTTTGCTTCCCTCCCACAGGCTGTGTAATCAATTATTCTTCTCTTTGTGCCTCCTATTGAACTTTATAGATACTTCTTCTATGCTACTACTCTGGATTGCAATGATTTATTTACATATTGGTGTCCCCATTAGACACCAAGCTAAGTTGCAGCCTGAATGCTGGGACCACATCCATCAGTGGATTCTTGGTGTATGTCCTCAACAGCTGTTTGGATGAAAAACTGGCTCAAGCTGAAGTTACTCTTCTGGATTCTACTGGCACTTGTGTTTATCATATTCTACCTAGTACTGTACTACCAATATGGCACAGATACTGCCCGGTCAGAACAAAAGCTGGTCATAGAGCTGAGGCCTTTTGCAGTACCATGGTTCTTCAGGTTCTTTAGGACTGGAGAAGGGACTGGGGCAGCAGGGCAGCTGTGTGTATGGGAACGGGTGTGCATCATTCAAGGTGCTCCGGTAGTTTTTTGCCAACTATTATGGAAATATTTCAATATTTTAAGAACTGATTGAATATCAGCTTTGGTCCTCCCAGGTAGTGAGCACCTAAAGAATTAGGATACTGCTTATACTGCTTAGTGTCCCTCAGTGCAATTCAGAGGTATAGGTGTCCACAACAGGATAAACTTTTATAACTAATATTAGTGTTATTACATAACACTTCTTTCTAAAAATCTTCTGATTTTTTTTCACGTTACTGTCAATGGCACTACAGTTGACTGTTAGACAACATGGATTTGAACTGCGCATGTTCACTTATATGCAGATTTTTTTCCTGCCTCCCCTTTTACTTCCTCTGCCTCTTCTACCTCTGCCATCCCGGAGACAGCAAGAGCAACCCTTCATTTTCCTCCTTCCCCCTCAGCCTACTCAACGTGAAGATGATGATGAGAATGAAGACCTTTATGATGACCCACTTGCACTTAGTGAATAATAAATATATTTTATCTTCCTTATGATTTTCTTAATAAGATTTTCTTTAGCTTTGTTATAAGAATATAGTATATAATACATATTACATACAAAATATGCCTAATTGTTTATGTTATTAGTAAGGCTTCCAGTCAACAGTAGGCTATTAGTAGTTAAGTTTTTGGGAGTCAAAAGTTGTATACAGATTTTTGTACTTATTGTCTGTGGCATTCATTGGCTGCTAACTGTGCTCTACTTTGTGAGATTACATGAACTGTAATTGCATCTTGGAATGTGATTTAACAGGTAGTTGTACCTCAAGTAGAGAGCACACATGCCCTAGATTTAATACACTCATGGGGACATAATGGTTCAGACCACTTAGATTTTTAAAATTTCTTGATAGAAATAATAATAATAAAAATTTCAAATTCTGTAGCTTGCTTGCTAAACAGCATCAGTTTTGTTAAAGAAAAATGCTGTGACTCACTAAATTGAATTTCTAACCCACTAATGAATCACAACCTCCATTTTATAAAACACTGATCTAGAACATACAGGCCTTACAAAGATGAATGTGTCTCTCATAATGGAAAAGTAAGGCCTGGAAGCAAAAATCTTTACCATAGGATGAGTGTAAAGTATTACAAGAGAGGTATAAAGCATTAGAGTTCAGAGGAGGGAAAATTGCATGGTGAAAATGACTTCCTATTATGGGAAGATGATTTTGTTTGGTGGAGAAAGGACTTGGCTATCTCTTAGCAGTTTATAGATTTTTCTCTTAATAATTAAATCATTCCTCACAGAGGTGTTTTTTTTTCTTCCCAAAAATAACAAGTAGGAATAATACACGTTCATTTCCTCCTTTCTAGTTTTCCTTAGGCTTTTATTTATTTGCCATCTTGTTTTCCTTCTCCATGTTTATATTCTTGCATGATATGAGGGCTTCTTGTTGAGGTCTTCTGACTTGGATTGTGTTTCTAAACACTAACAAGAGCAAAACAGGATACCATAAGAGAGAAGATTTATCTCTTAATACCCCATCCATTTGGGGGATGATCAAAGAAGACCATTTTAAAAATGGGGAGCTCTACAAGGTGCTAGATTATAGGATGGGAACACCATCACTTGCAAATAGTGGTAATTATCTTCCCATTGTAGGCTGCTAACATTATAGTTTTAAAGGAAGGGAATGTCCTGTAGTAAGTAGCTGTGGCAAACTGTAATTATTACCCATGAGTCAGTTTCCCTCCAAATGTGCTGTTTTGTTTTCCATTGATTTTTATTTATTTATTTATTTTTAAACAAAATGAGCCTTTGTGGTAAAGCTTTTCTTAGTCATATTCTTCGTGGCAGCTCTTTTCCCTTGTTGGAGATCTTATTTAGAGATACCTTAAATTATTTTTATTTCCTAATGAGGACAGAATTGAACCTGGGGAAAATGTATCATCACACAGCTTTTCAGGTTCTTCAGGGTCACATACCAAATGTGAAAAAGACATATGGTTGTAATGTACTTTTGTATGTGTTTTGTGTATTACCACAATATACAATTATTGATGGCTATCAGTCATGGGGGATATTGCTGTAATTCAAGTTTTGAGCCTTTACTGTGGTCAGGGACTTACACACACACACACACACACACACTCTACTTTGAATCCTTCCAACCTTATAAGGAAGATATTAGTAGCCCCTTTTGTAGATGAGACAACTGAGATACAGAGATGTGAAAAAGTTTTCTGGAAGTCACTTAGTTGGAAAGTGACACAATCAGCTCTTCAACTGAGGACTTGCAGGCCATGAAGCTGGGCTCTTTTCCACTGTGCTGAGCGGACTTTCAGTGACAGCACAGTGTGGGATCCAAGAAGGAACATTCTCCTTTAGGCCCAAGGCTGGCCTAGAAAGCTTTGCAGAGGGGACAGCACTTGAATGAACACTTGGAGGATGAGGTAGGAGTTTTTCATAATGACCTGAGAGAGGAAGGCATTCCAGGCAGGAGCAAATTCATGTGCAGAAGCCTAGAGACTTGAGAAGGCATATTACGTGTGGAAGATTTCTTACGTGTGGAAGAAATGTGAAGTGGGAGAGGGGCAGGTGGTAGAGGATGAGACCAGAAAAGAGGTGGGGAGAGTCCTGGGACAGGCATTATCAGCTCCTCTGAGTTTGCCTTGTATGCCACTGGTTGGTTGGGTTGTGTCTGCTCTTTGCTGCCATCTCAAAACCCTGTTCTTGCGCACATTCACAATGTGCATTCCTTGTGTAGAAATAATTTCTTCGCTTGCTTGTCTCCTCTGCTGGACTGTGACCTCCTTAAGGGCAAAGAGTGTGCCTTTTATCCTTGTATCCATTATAGCCAGGCACATAAAGTAGGCTCTCGGAAATGGTGGGAGGATGAAAGGGCCTTTCCTTGTTGAGGAGGATCAGAATGAACCATAGTCACCTGTGTGTTTAACGCTCCTCTACCTTTTAAAGGTTGAGTGGATTTTAATTTGGATAATTTTAGGATATGTTCACATTTCCTGAGGCTAACATACCTCTGATAGAAAAATAACATAGTGTCACTGTTGGCCCCAAGGGGCCTAGAACAGGGTTAACTGGTATAACTGGTAAGTCCAGCCTAGGTCACTTGGTCTTCTGGTATCACATCACACTTCCCACTTCTCCCAAGTCAGTGATGGAGCAAGGCCTGTGTGTATGGTGCTTTGTGCTGCTGGGGGTATAGGGATGAACAAGACAGGGAGGCAGTATGGCATGGTGGGAAAAATGTAGCCTCTTCACTTCATACAGTTCCTCCAAAGAACAGACAAGATTGTATACATATATCCCTAGTACACTCCTTACATTATTCATAGGGACAGGCAGGAATAATACACGTGGTGTGATCAATACATTCCGACTTTGATTAAATAGGGTTTTTCTAGTCTTGCAGTTTATGATAGCATAGCAGATATGAGACGTGTGTATAAATAACTACAGTGCAAGGCTACATGCGAAAAGCCTTAGAATAGAGCTGAAATGACCATGGAAACCCAAAGAAGGCAGGAATATCTCATACAGGAAGTAGCATTGAATAGAATCCCTGGGACCTTCTGCAGAGTGGAGGGCTGTGGGGACCAAAGGCTTAATTAAATGTTGCCTGCTCCAAAACCCCTTCTCTGACTACCCTTTTCAAAGTAGATCTGTCTCTGTTATTCTCTATCAGAATATAACCTGGACAATTACAGTTTCTAAGCACTTTGTTGTCTGTTCCTTGTTTGTATGTATGTTCACTAGGCACTCAAGAAATACTTGTTAAATGAATGTCATCACTGTCATTTCTCAGAACATCCCATTAGCTCTGGGCAGTGATTATACAAGCTGGTGATGTAGTGGCAAAAGCACCTGAAAATAATCAAAGGAAGCAACTTGGTTGCATTTGAACTTACTGTTATTGTTCTGAGCTTTTTGGTTTCAGCTAAGGATATCCTTTTCCCTTCCTTTATCTTTTTTACAGTGCCATTATCATTTAGACCGGATGAATGCACAAAACAATGAGTAGTCTTGAGAGTGTATTTTTAAGATGATGATAAAAAGTCCCTGGAGGCCATTTTATACTGAAACCAGGACTGAAAATTTGATGTTGGAGTTTCCCAGGAGGAAAAACCTTAGGCATTACTTTCTTCAGCTGTTTCCTTTTGTGGATGCTATTCATGTGGGGGTTTTGTAAAGTTTAAATTTTCAGAGTTTAAAAGCATGTATTTTTCAATGTAATAGAAATAATTAATTTTAAACCAGTCTCTAAAAAGAGAACATTGTAGGTTTTGTTTCAGTGGTTCTCATAGTGTGATCCACAGAAGATTACGGAGGAGGAGGAGGAGTTGTACTTTAGCATTATGATGTAATATTATGCTTGTATGTGCTTTTTCTTTTAAAATGAAAACAGGTAGTTTATTAATTCCTCAGAGGTAAACAAGTGAATGGGTCCTGATGTCTTTGTTTTCACCACAGTGGAATAGGGACTGAAAAGTTTGGGAATAATTAGTTTATCACTTTCTATCAATTTCTTTAAATAGTTTTTAAAGAAAAACAGTGGAAGTAGAACATGTATTATTGACTTCTTTTAATATTAAGTGCTGGGGGGAGCCTGATGGCCTTGGAACTCTTTTACCAATTTGGTGGGGTGCTTAGTATTTAGAATGCCCACAGTCAGGGCCAGTGCAGACTCAGTTGTCAATGGTGGCTACAGCTGTTCAAAAGACTTTCTTTTGTTGATTGTCGTTAAATGAATACTGCTGATGTCATACACTGGGCCCTTTTTCACTGCGGTCTTTCTTGAGTGCATGATGATTTTGGAAAATAAATATTGTTATATATGTAGCAATTGAAGAGAGACCATCGTTTGAAACCTGGGTTGTTCTTATAATCATCTCCCATGTGGACCTTTCAATAGCCTTCTATTTACTCTTATCCCTTCCTTTTTTTTTTTTTTTGTCACTTCCAGGCCATCTTCCACAGAACAGCCGGAGTGATCTTTTAAAAACGGATCAGAATAAGTCTTAAAACTCTTGGAGGCTTCCCATTGCCCTTGAAATTAAATTCAAACTCCCTACCATAGCCCACTCAGCCCTAAGCCTCATCCCATGCTCCTCTCTTCCTTGTTTACCACTGCTTTCATTTCTGTTTCTACAACAAGCTCTTTCTAGCCTCTGGCCCTTTGTATTTTCTGTTCCTTGTTTCAGAGTTCTTTCCTGGGCTGGCTCCTTCAGACTTCAGTTCCCATACCACCTTCGTGGAGAGGCCTTCTGTATTAGTTTCTTGTGCCTGCAAAATACCACATGCTAGGAGGCTTGAAACAACAGAAATTTATTCTCTCAATTCTGGAGGCCAGAAGTTCAAAATCGAGGTTTTGGATTGGTTCCTTCCTGGGGGTTCAATGGGGGAATCTGGTCCCCGCTTTTCTCTAGACTTCTGTTGGTTGTTGGTAATCCTTGGTATTCCTTGGCTTGCAGCTGCATGACTCCAATCTCTGTCACATGGCTGTCTTCCTTTTGTGCATCTGTATCTTCACATGGCATTCTCCTCTCTGTGCCTGTCTCTGTTTCCTGTCTTCTTATAAGAACACCAGTCATATTGGATTAAGCACTGACCCTGCTCCAGCATGACCTTATCTTAACTAATTACATCTGCAATGACCCTATTTTTATATATACTCACATTTTGAAGTTCCAGGAAAGACATGAATTTTGGGGGGGTGCTATTCAATCCAGTATATCTTTCCCGATTCTTAATTTAAAGTAGTCTGCATTAGTGGATACACTAGTCCCCTCTTACCTGTGGGGGATACGTTCTAAGACCCCAGTGGATGCCTGAAACCTCAGGTAGTACTGAACCTTGTATAAACTATGTTTTGTCCTATACATACACACCTATGATGAAGTTTAATTTATAAATTAGGCTCAGTAAGAGATTAACAACAATAATGAATAATAACATACAATTATGACAACATACCATAATAAAAGTTATGTTAATGTGGGGATTTCTCTTTCAGAATATCTCATTATACTGTACTGACCTATTTTCTTAGCAGGGGTAGTTACTGAAACTGCAGAAAGCAAAACTGGATAATTGGCAGGCAGGGTGGGGAAGGGGTGAAACTACTGTATCTCCAAACATACTCAACAGTTATTTATTCCTGGCCAGTGATGAGCAAGGCACTTCATTAGACCACATGACACATACTTTATGCCATTCTAGGCACACCTTCAATAAAAAGGAACATTAATTGAACCAAGGTGTGAGTAGGTTTATGAGGATTTTAGAAATTGTGTTATATGGGAACTAGTAAGAACAGGGATTTCTCCGTTGGAGAAGAGAAGATTTGGGAAGTCATCTCAGCCCTTGGCAGGAAGAGAGATCGTATGCAAGACTGGATTGTTCAGTTACATAGATCACAGGTCTGAACTCCTGTTTGTGAGACCCACATCCCCCACAATGCCTTCTCTCTGTGTTATTTGTAGTTATCTCCCCGTTTCTCCCCCAGCAGAGGACATGTAGTTCCTGCTTGCTCAGCAGCCTGGGAAGACTGAAACTGTTATGGGTTGGTCTTAGATTTAGGGCTTGGGTTCTCCATTAGGCATGTGATTTGTCAGTGGGCAAAAAGCACTTTCAGCTACAGCATTATGCAACTACTCTTCCAAAGCTAGTAACAGACCCACCCAATAAACAAACCTGCACAAACTTGATCTTCTTGGGAACTTTGCTGTCCATTCTCATTGCTTTGAGTCATGCTATTCTCTGAAGTCATGTTTGATCTGTTTTACACCAACTGCAGGGTCATGATGCATGTATGTATTCATTTATTCTGTATGTATTCACTGATCTTCTACTGTATGCCAGGCATTGTTCTAGTCACTGTGGACATAGCAGTGGACAAAACAGACAAAATCTCTGCCTCTTTATAGTCTCTATTTTCAGCAGACCTATTTCATTCACTGTTGGTTTATAGAAACAATCGGATTTAAGCTAGGTTTCTCTATGGGAAGATTTTCATCTAAATCTTGGCAGCCCAACGAATCTAATCTCCCATGTCTTCCCTTCATAAACCATATACCTCCTGCCATAAAACAATAACAGTTCTTGAATTTATGCTCGTTCTGCACAGTTCATCAGAGCTTTGCA